>JAABKK020010424.1:0-23179 GCA_011634745.2 Catotricha subobsoleta
TCACATAATTTTTTTTCTGTAGTATGTTTTATACAGTACTAGTAAATGTTTATCATTGACCGACATTTTTTTAAATTCTTGACTATTGAAATTTACGCAATTTGATCCAAAACGTCGGAACGTGTAACGTGCCTAACGCTGGAATTGCCCATATGAGTTTTTTAAATTTTTTGCAGAAGATAATTATTTTCAACAACAACAATCAATGAATATTAATGTTTTTCATTACAGCCTAAATGCGTTGTTCGGAAAAGTAGTATTACATTGACGAGTATACTGCACTAATAAAAACGGGTAAAATTACTCTTCTGAAAAATGTATCCTATTGATTTTGTGTGCGATATCCTACACTCATTTTAAATTCTTAGCAAGATTTCTTCAAGCTTGTCATACATTTTAAATATTTGTATTTTTCCTCTATAAAATAATATAATGTTGCCATTAACCTTGAAAACCTTTTTCAAAAATGCGTCTAGGAAAAATTTAATTTTAAATAACATCAATAGACAATTATAATCATCTGGATGGTTCATATTCTATTTATGGAAATTCTATTTCTATCAAAAAAAAAATAAAAAAATATTACTCCGTCGATTATATTCAATAATCAATGTATTATTAAATATAACTCTGAATCCCTATTACACACAAAATTTATATTAATATATTTTCAATGTAAATATTCGGAAATTATCATGGTCTATGGGTCTTTTTGTAATTTGAATACAAAAACACCTCAACCCTCAATAGATCAAATTCCGTTTCCTTTGATTTATTGAAATTCTATATAGCGGTATTTCTACAACACCTTGAATCATTATTATTCCCTCTAGGCGTATTAATAAATTTCACAAATTTACATCAAAAGGGAAGAGTGAGTCTATAGTATTATTATTATTATTATTATTACTTCTTTTATTTTCCTCTTTTTTTTCCTCTTTTTTTTTGTTTCAACAGCTAAATATTCAAAAAATATAAATGTTTTTTAAACGAATTCCAATAAAAATTACTGTGGGTGTATTCACAGATAATAAAAGCTATTCTGACTGTTATATATTGATTGAACTGACGGAATAACGTGTAATATGTAGTCCGTATTCTACAATATAATCATTAAAAAAAAAAACAACTGAAAATCTTAAATTAACAAAAGTAAAAGAAAATCAGAACGCTATCAGATATATCAATAGAATTATCCAGCAAATTTGTTATTGTACGAATAAATATGTAAAACTTAATAAATAATATAAAATTTTCTCGTAATATTTGGCATATTGGTTAGGGCATATTAAATAGAGATATTATATATAATATTGATCACATTAATTCTATACAAAATTATTTGGAAATTGAACTAAATATATATATGAACCAGTAAATCACAAAAATATAAAAAAAAAAAAAACATCTTGAAGCTAAATAGTTTTGTTTTATTAATTATGCCTAACTGAATGATCTAAAAAAAATACAAGCCAAAATATTGTATGTCGAAAAACTAATGGGATAGAAATACCAACTCATTAACTTATATCTACTATTTAAACATAATATTTAACAATGGGCAATATATTACTAAAAGCAATATAATTAGGTGTCTCCGAAAGTAGCAAGTATTAGGTTAGCAAAAAGAAAAAAAATAATAGAAAATTTAGAAATTGAAAAAAAAATAATTACTTTAACTATCGTTCAGAGATTATGGTCTTTTGGTATTAAAATAGGCTTTCTGAGGTAAATGAAATAATTTTATAAGGAGAAATTAAAATTATTGATATAACAATTGGTGGCTACTCGAACTGATAGATCAAGATTAATTTCCAAAGATCGAATTTTGATTAGCGCATTAAAGAAGCCTCAGTATAGTACATTCACATTTTGGGCCAATAGAATTAATATATTTCATCATGGTCAAACTGCAATAATTTTCTTTTGATATATAATATGATTTCTGACATCTTAACATTTAAAGCAAAAGAAGTTTTGTGCCTTTCCCAATCGATTGATGATAGAGCAATTTCATCGAAGTAAATTCAAACACAAACAAATACATATACAAAAAAATATAATTAGTTATCTTGATAATATTATAAGTACCTACATAATAATAATAAACAATAATAATAATAACATATTTTCTTATATCTTTTTTTTTCTATTATTTTCAGATATTTTTCTATTCGCAATAGAAAAACATATTCTATTACATATAAAGAGAAATACAATGGCAATCATCGGAAAAACTTGGATGTCTTGCTTTTGTAAACATGAATAGAAGCAAATTAACGATTAAACTCACGTAGAATATTTATCTAATGTTATATTATAAGATGACAAAATATTGAAGGAAAAGTTTTTTTTTTTTTTTTTGTACATTTAAGGTGAAGTGCAGTCATTGTGCGTATTTACTATAATCATTTTAAATAATAAAAAAAAAAAAAGAAGCAGAGAGTAAATATTTGATAATCCATTATTTTCAAATACCAAAATAACGTCTTCTCGTCACGACTATTAAAAATATAAAGAGAAAGAAGAAAAACGAGTAAAAAGAACATTATTAATTTATTACCACTATCAAAACTCTGTCACCCAAGTTATATACTGAAGTTAAAACGGAAATCATTTTCTTTTTACTGAAAAATAATATCATTGTTGAATGAATATACATTTATTCAATAAGATACATCTTTATTCAACTTTATTAGAATAAAAAAAAAATAAAGAAAAAAATCACCACAACCAATTTTCTTTACGATATCACTCGCAACTACGTAAATAAGATAAAAAAAATAAAAAATAAAATAAAATAAAATAAAAACTTTCAATGGATTTCGTATGTTTGAAAATTTATTCAAAAATCAATCATCAACAAAAAATCATATCGACTATTGCTGCAGTAGTAATATTATTGTGTTGCTGTCATTTGCAAAAGAATATTTGAGAAGATAGAAACAAAATTATACTTATTTGAATAGAATAGATTTATTTTATATATTATTAAAAATAGAAAAATAAATAATAAAACTGTTATTATTATTATAAATTTCTTGAAGCTACTTCAGTTTTATTTATTATAAGAATAAAATATAATAGAAGAAAATAAGATGTGGACTTTTAATAGACAGCCGAACAGTGATTATTGGTTAAATCATAAGAAAATTGTTTATACACTGTTCATAATATTTTTTGTAAATATATTGTTGAATTGTGTGAAATGTGATAAAAACGAGAATGTGAATAATACCTCAAAAACGAATTTAAATAAAATTGAAAATGATGAAACAGAAAAATATTTACAATTATTTACCAAAAAATATTTAGCTGCTGGCAATCAACATGATATAATAAATAAATCAATGATTGATAGATCTATTGATAGGCACGATATTAAAAATAATGAAATTATAAAACGAAATGCTTTAAAATCTGTGGCAACTGTTTTATTTAAGAAAAATGCAAATATTGTTGAATGTAATTGTTCAAAAACCATATCAATAACAATAATCGATAAATGTTATAAATTATGTCGTCAAATTAACTATGAATATGCAAATGTGACTGGTGAACAATATTCGAAAAACAATCAACATCATCATTCTGACAATAATAATATTAATAAAAATAATAATAATAATAATAATAATAATAATAATAATAATAATAATAATAATAATAATAATAATAAAAAAAACAGTAAGAATAACGAACGACAAAAAGAAATACTTGATTTCAAATTCAATTTGAATGAAGTGAATGAAATATCCAATGGTATTGTAAAACGAGAAGTGGCAATTGAAGAAAGTACTAGCGAAAAAAACAATGATAATAATACAGATGGTGATGATGATAACATAAATAGTATATATAATTCAACGACACCAATATTCATTTCAGATTATGATGGTAAAAGTGGTGACAGTAACATCAACAACAATGAATATTCTATCGAATTAAGCGGTAGTAATGTGGAAATTAATGAAAATGATTCATGTACAAATGAAAGTTGCGTTTATCATAATATAACTTGTCTTGGTGATCCACAATATTGTAATTTAACATACGAAGAATATGTACAGATGCTCTATGATTACATTTTTCCCACTATACCAGAATGGATTTTAATTATGTGTCATGGAATTGTATTTTTTATGGGATTGGTAAGTATATCTAAATTGATTTTATTCATTAGATTTCTTTTTTTTAAATGCTTTATTATTGCCATATAAAAAAAAAGAAATAAGTGCCTAAATGCCAAACAAAAAACGTCACAAAATTCGCGATATCATTTAATTTTTATTTTATTATGAATTAGTATTTTACACAGTTTTTAGTTATGAACCGAAAATTTATTGGATTGAATATAAAATGTTAATAGTTTGCTGAATATATCTCAGAAATTTGCCTTCAAAACAGAGTCCACAAATATAATTAATTGACTCCTCCTTCACTCCTTATGAATGCAATTAATTAAACGAATTTGTATAAAAAAAAGACACGAATTTCTGTGAATTATCAATTAATTTTATTGCATTATATTATTGTTTGCGCATAAGTTGAATTTATTCGGACGTTTATGCCATTGTATAAGTGTTTGAATATTTTGTTTTGTTTTTAATTTCATAATTCCACTTTGTTGGAAAATGGAAATTCGCTTGATATATTATTCCATAATCCAAATACAACATAATGAGAATTAATTGTTTACCGTTCATTCACAGCAAGAGCTAATTCATAATCTTCAATAAAATTTAAATTTGACTGCCTACAGCAGTGGGATTCCATAAAAATATAGATATCGACATAGACATTGGTAAATTGTCGTTGATAAGTATATAGAAAATAAAAATATAAATATCGACATAGGACATTGATATTGACATTAGTAAATAGGGTCGTCTTATGATTTTTTTTTTGTTTTATAAAAATTAGGGATGTTTAACTTGGGAAAATATAGAAATTTTAGTATTGTGTTTAATATTTTTTTTTTCAGTATTTTCTATATCAACGACAATTTACCAATATCAATATCTATGTCTGTCTATGTCGATAACTATATTTTTATTTTCTCTATATCACGACGATATTTATATTTTTTTGGAATCCCACTGCTATTTTTTTTTAATTTTAAATAAAAGAAATTCAATCTATTGCAACTGCAATCTAATAAACATTATGGTTGGAAATGTGAGACAATCAACCAAAAATGGTCGATTTAACCGTAGAAAACGAATGCAACCGTTTCTCCAACTGTTTGCAGTTGAAATTTTTTTATTGAGTATATTACATTTTACGTTCATTTCAATTCTCCTAAAACTTTGTTTGTTATCTTATATTTTTTGCATCAATATTAGGTTGGTTTGGTTTTGCAGATTTAAAAAAAAAAATTACAATTTTTTCAAAATGCAAGCGTACTAAATCGTGAGAAATGCCTAAAGAAGCTTAAGATTTTTGGCGATGCCGATTACGTCTTGTTTTGACCCCTGCGCAATTGAATTTTCCATTTTCTCTAATGAATACAATGATGAAATACTCGATTCGCAATAAGCATTTTTAGACAGTTGTCTAAATACAGGATAAAACTTACCTATAGACTATATAAAGTCTGTATGTCGAACACTCTTGTGTGTCTATAGACTGTCTACTGCTTTAGACAATCTAAGATAAACTATAGTCTGTCTAAAGCGACAGACAGTCTATAGACACACAAAAGTGTCCGATATACAGACTTTTTATAGTCTATAGCAAAGCTATATCCTGTATTTAGACAATTATTTAAAAGTGCAACTATAGACAGTCTAAAACCTATAACAACTACATAATGTCTTTCTGACCTATATGTCCGATTTGGATCATTTTATTATCGTTAGAAAGGTAATATAGTTCTCTAATGGAGTATTTCGTCATTGTATTTGTTGAGCTAGCTCGGAAAAACAGTTTATGAAAATTATGTGAAAACTGTATTAAAGTGGAAAATTCAATTGCGCATGGGTCTCAAATCTTGCTGTAATTTGCTCCGCAAAAAAGTTAAGCTATTTTGGCATTATTTCTCAAGATAAATATTTTTTTTTCCCTTTTCATATAAACTAGGTGAAGCTTAAATAAGGAGATACTCATATTATTTTTGCGTTACCAATCCTTAAAACTTTCATTTTTTCTATAAAATCGACAATATAAACATAATATCAAAAACAAAAACATTTTTTATTTGCGAATTTTAATTATTTCCTTTATAGAAAATCTTTCTTGACATCGGACTGATTTATTTTTATTATCCACAGGTGGGAAATGCATTGGTATGCATAGCTGTATATACAAACTATACAATGCGAACGGTTACAAATATATTTATTGTTAACCTGGCTGTAGCAGATTTCTTTGTAATTCTATTTTGCTTACCGCCAACGGTGGTATGGGATGTCACTGAAACATGGTTTATGGGTGAGGCTATGTGCAAAGTGGTTCTATATTTTCAGGTAAGCTTATTATAAATTTTAATAGTCAATGTTATTTATCTATTAGAATTCATTTTATTGTCAATTAAATGTTACGCCTTTTACGGTACACAGTAAAACGTCAGTACCATAAACATGGATTACAGGAAAATTATAAAATATTAATTTGTTTTCAAGCAAGCTTAGAAATATGAATTTCAGCGTTAAAATAATTTTTTTAATTATCATCAAGTAACCGTTAGATAAAACAGAAATCTGAATGGAAATCTTTTCGTAAAACTCGAAACAATCTCCGAAAAGTAAATAACAGAATATAAAATAAAATACCTCTATATAATAAGAAATTCTTTTTGCGTTTATTCTGATAAATTTATATACGGTTTATTCTATTTTTCTGTAACCCTTATTAAAAATAAAAACCGCCCATAAAAAAAGGAAAGGAAAAAAAAAACGCTGCCACCAAATAATAATGTGTTCGAAAAAAAAAAACATTTCATAATCTTTAGTATAATCGAAATCATCTTTTCAAAGCTACAGAAAATTTTGTTACTTTTGCATATAAAACGTTAATCTCAAGAGATTAAGAGATGTAGCTCAAAATGTTTATATAATGAGGAGAGGAGCGCGTGTTATGTGCAGATATTATACGCCTGCCTATAAAGTTTTCCGTAAATTATTTGTGTTTATGTTAAACTCTTTCGTTGTTACTTTTACTTATATCCTTTTATTATGAGCGGATATTTCGGATGGATATTGGTGTTTCAAACGTTTTATAGTCATTTTTTTAAATATTTTATTCTATTATTTGCTATAGTTGCTATCAAATTAATAGATGGTTACATTAAAATTCAAATAAAATTAAAAAATTTAGTCAGCAAAAAGTGTTCAGATAATGAAATTCTTAGGCAAACTATGGTTATAAGAAAAAAAAGTATCATTTCATCAAAAATCTTATTATTTTTTGTTAATTTCACTGTAGGCAGAAATCAAAGTAAAGCAAATCCTATCCAAAATAAATATCGGTAAATTTTCTTGAAAATCAGTGAATAAACATTTCCAAATTATTTTTAAAATAATACGTTAAAGTTGGCTAAGTGGACTACCAAAATTAAAAACGTTGGAAATGACCTAAAACGCCTACAAACATGAAAATTTTTCATTTTCCGGCTTTTCCATTTTCCCGATTCCTCTAAGTGAACATATCCACCTAAAGTTGGTTCACCAAATTCTCCAATTAGTGCATTTTTCTACCTCTTTTTTAAATAACAAAAATCATATATCCAACGTAATTTTTTGTATTTTCCGACATTTTATTTTTGCACTTTTCAAACATCCACTGAATGTTTTTGAGCATGCTGCTCGCTTATTTAGCACTAAATGTCATTATAACAATTTGAAGAAAATCAAAAGTCCACTAAGTGAACATATCCACCAATATTGCCTGCGACGGACGATGTTCACTTAGACAACTTTAACTGTAATAGATTTTGACTCTATGAACATATCGTGATTGAATTCTTTAGTGATTGTATATAACCAACACTCTGAGATTTATCTTCATAATAAATAATAAGCGTTTACTCCAGAAACCTCCAATTAACTCTTGATCTTAAGTTGGAACGTTCAATACTAACTTTGGTGTAAGATTTGTTGAAATACAAGCCATAAAACTTGACGTTTAATTGAACCTCAACATAACAATACTTGATGCTTACAGCCCTTAATCCATATTTTTTTATTAGCCTAATTATTTGCTCCATCTAAAAATGATGCAGTCTCAAAATAAAGTATATTTAATAGAAATGATGCAAGCTAATTATTTTGGCATTCCGATTTAAAAATTAACTCATATTAAATTGAATTGCAATCCGTAATGCTGTAGATGGTATATTTCCTTTTAATCTTAGTAAATTAAATATAAAATAGCTTATTCATATTTTATATAGCATTAAAAATTTTATGGGGATTCATATTAAAACAAATAAAAATATGTATCACGTAGAAGCTCAGCAGTGGAATTCCATTGATATTGGTAATTTATCGTGGTATAAATATAAATATAAATTTCAGTATTGTGTTTAATATTTTTTTTTCACTATTCTCTATATCAACGATAATTTACCAATATCAATATCAATGTCTATGTCGATATCTATATTTTTATGGAATCCTACTGCAGTTCTGCTATCGTAATCAGGGTTCGAAGTGCCGTAGATTTTTTTAGTTAACGGTTAAAATTTTATTTCATAAAAATAAAAATGATAACGACAAATAATACTTTATTAATTTGAGATTTTCTTATATTTATTTATTTTTAGTAAACGAAAGTTTTAAATAATTTCTCTGAAATAAACTCGCTATTAAAAAACCCTGACCGTAATAATGAAGATTCAAAATGATGTATAATCTGTGTCAGTGTGTATGAGTAAGCCGTCAGCTTGTTTGTTTGTTTGTTCTGCATTTATTATTTAAATTTTATCATTCATTTTTAATATCAATAAACATAAACTTTTTTAAGTGCATTTGATAAATAATCAAGTCATAAGAATATATTTAAAGAATTTTTAATTAGTTATGTCTTATTGCTGTTTTACATCCACAATGACAATAGACATTAAAAAATAGAAAACATTTTAATTTGTGATTGGTAGTGAATATATTAATACTTTCCAAGAAATGAAAAAATCGAAATCTAAACTGCGAATTTCATGTTATTAGATGCTTTTTAAAATATTTTCCACTTATCAAAAGTTAAAAGCATCTCATTTTTATAATATTGCGTCATGTAGGTAAGTTTTATATCAGTTGAAATTGCGGATTTTTTTCTTCTAAATTTCCGATAAGGACATACTGAAGAAATATCCGTTGTGTGAAACGTATAGTATTATTTCAGATTTGCCTATAATTTTTTTGCACAAAATATTTTACCACTGTGACTAAAATTACTTTTGAAATTAACATAGCTTTCCTCTTTGCCCTCAAACTATTTGTTTGTTCATATCTCTTTCCATTTTTGCATAAATTATTTCAACAGCTTTTAGGTATAGCGTGTAGTATGAATCAGTTCAACAAAATCGTACGCACTTTTTTTTTTTCATTGTTTCATTACGTATTTACAGCTTTATTGTTGACGAAAACCTCATCAGTTGATTTTGCATTACACGGAGCCATTTTTACAGAAACAAAATATTTGATGCATTCCCTCATCTCCATAATCTCCATAGTTACGATCGTATTTGCGATGTTATAAAATTTTCATTAAATTATGTAAAGAAAAGCTGGAATGTCAACAGTTCCACTTTTTTTTTTTCATCTTAGTTCTTTCCTCAAATAAAAAATAAGTATTATTTCATGTCCCTTGAATTTCAATTTTCTTTATTTTCATTTATATACATAACATTTATACATACATATAACAATAAACTGAAGTCAAGAATAAATTTTCATACTTGAAAATGTTTTCATACAAAAACTAAAGTAAAATATTTATTTTATAGACTTTATAAATTTGAAATATTAATATACAAAGTCTATAAATTTCTAACATTATTTTATATTTTTATTTTAAGCAAACATTTTATCCAGGCTGATGTGCATTTTGCTGTTGCTCTACTAAAAGCATGTCGTAAATTTTCATACATTAAAGTATAGAATTCATCCTTTAATAGACAGCAACTTACAATAAAAATAAAAAAAAAGTTGAAAAATATGGTGAATATTATCTAAAAAAAAAAAAAAAAAAAATTAAAATGAAGCTGAATATAGTAAATTTACGCTTAACAAAATCTACTTCTACACAAAAAAGTATACATATCTCAGCTTCACTACATGTACAAAATAAAAATATTTACGATAATATTTCCTTTCATGATGAATTGGTTATTGTAAAATTATATAATATATATATATTAGACTGGTCCAAGAAAAACAAGCTGCCAATGGATTGGTACACCACTATATTTTTCGTAAACATATAGAAGTTTAAGCAGTATTCGCGTTTCTTGAAAATATATTCGTTTTGGTCGCGATCTGTCTATTCAATGCTGAGCAAAATCGGAGGATTTTGAAGTTGGTCATTGGTCATTGGTCATTGACGTTTACCTACCAATAGACGCAATATCTTTTGCTCGTGAATTTATATATGGGTTAGTTATTATCCATTTACTAGATCTTGAGAAAATTCGAATAGAACAAAAAGAAAAATCTCTAAATCTTCCACCACAGATTTGGATCCCTCCATCCAAAAAAGAAATGTTTCAAAACAAAATCATATATATTTTCAAATTTATTGATCACCAATATCCGACAATTATATTCTGCGATAAACCCAAGTGGCAAAAAAAGGATAAAACAAATACTAAAGAAAATAAAAATAAAAAATTAGCAAAATCTATAAGTATTTGATTTTTTTCGAGAATAAAGTAAAAATAGTCAATAGGGTCATTTAAAGTTGTGTAAGTAGTATAACTCGCGTAACTTTTGTAAGTTTTGGCGTATTACATGTAAAAAAAAAAAACCTACACGACGAGTCATATACGCATTTTATTCCTTCAAATAACAAAAATACATCGCAAAGTTATTGAAGTACTGCGATTCTGAATTTTTTAAATAAATCTAATTTTAGCTATTTAACAATAAAAGTTTCAAAGCAGTTTTAAAAATGATTCTAAAATCATTTCTTTTTTCACACTTAAAATATGGAATCTTCGAAATATTTCATTTCAATAAAAATCCATACTTGTTTCATATTATATAAATATATTTAGAAAAAAACTATAGAAAAAAAATTATATAAATATTTTGAAAAAATATAACTGAAATGAACTTTGATAATATTGAATTGTATAAGAAGTTTGTATTTGGATAGTTAGAAATTGTTCGATGAAAATCCATACATTTTCCATAGTGTATTAAAATTGCCTAAAGCAATATATCTTTTAAAATATTTGTAGCTATAAAAAGTTATACTGAAGATTGCGGAAGTAATATTTTTTAATATTTTTTAATATTTTTTAATATTTTTTCTACAAATGTATGATATCAGTGTCACGTTGTTAAATACATAGGTTCATTTGAATCTTCAAGCGCAACAAATCCTAGCGTAAATTATGGCTATAAAAATAAATAATGGGACCATTTTCGGATATTTTTTTTTTTTTATTTTGTCTGCTAGAGTGAATGCTTTTCTCGGGAACTGCTGGAGCAAATTGGCTGAAATTTAAACTGTGGGCTCTGGGATAGTGAGGGATTTGGCTAAAGCTTTGCGAAAAATTGACAATGGAGTGAAAAAAAATATTTTTTTTAACGGCTATATCGATTTTAGGTTTTTATCCATTTTTGTATATGCATAACTCCTAATCTAGAAATTGGAAAAACAAAACTGAGGATGATTTGGAATGGTATGTATCCACTGGTATCTTTGATCCAATATATTTTAAAATGCTCCTACTTCATTTTGGGTCTAGAACGTAAAGCTAGTTCTCGACGCTTTTTTCTCAGACGCTTTCACCTAGGAATAACGATGCTATATCTGTAAAACTGCTTTGTTCGTAAGTTTCAGGCACAGATCATTGGAATTACTAATTTAGAAAATCAAAAAAGAAAACGGGAGCATCCTTGAACTATCCCTAAGCAACGCTGAAAGTTTATTAATAATCTTCTAGGTGGCAGAGTCTGAAGAAAAAAAACGTCGCGGACAAGCTTTCTGTTTTAGACCCAAAATGAAGTGGGAGCATTTCTGAAGACGTTATAGGGGTAGTAATTTTGAACACGGCCAGTTAAAAAAATCCATGGATATTTACGTAAAAATCATGTGGAAATTAGTCGAAAAAAAATGGTCTTCAAGTTTCAAGGGAATTAGTCGAAAAAAAAAGGTCTTCAAGTCTCAAAAAAACCGCGGAAAAACTCGCAAACCGTATTTTGGGAAACTGAAAAACATACTATTTCCTCACTTTTTTCTTCAAGAAGGACTTGACCGTAATGACTTCTATACAAAAAAAAAGTTTTAAAATTTAATCCTGAAAATAACGATAAAAATAAATTAAAGTATCATAAAATTCTTTTAAAAGTTATAGAATTTAGAAGATAAAAAAATACAAACGCTCAAAATCACAAGTTCAACTGGATTAAAAATATTGTTTTTAGGTCCAGTCACATCTGAAAATGCTTTTGGAGCTAGTAAAATCGAAACTTGAAACTCCCATACAAAAAACGAACCACCCTAATGTATAAGTCGAATGCATTAACATAGCAAGCGTGTGAAGTTTTTTAAATCTCCTGAATTTTTTTTAAAAAGACCTATTTTCTAGTTAAGCTGTAGATATGCAACAAAAGAAACCGTAAACACTAGCTCACACACTTATGTAAAGCGTTCTATATGCAAAGAGTGGACTGTAGTAACTAGTAACTAGTAACTAGTAACTACTCTATATTTTATAAAGTGTGCCATTTTCCTTTCATTATTTTGCTATTTACTAGGCTGAAGCTAGTCAAAAGTGCGTGCATGAGCACGGCCGTAGACTTAATACTGATAGTTTTCATTTTTTTCATCTTTGAGAAATAGTTGTTTCTAAAATAAGTTGAATTATTCAACCAAATTGAATAATCCTGATTCGAAACTAATTACGATTTTTCTTCTTTTTTTTTAACATTTATTGCTTAATTAGGGTAATGATGATGATATTTTATTTCACTGGTTTTAAAAAACAACACGATTTCGACCTTTTTTTTCCTCTTTTCTAATTAACGAACCTATAATAATTCCAGCCTTTACTTTTTCATGTCGTTTTAAAAGTTTTACCATTCATTCTATTCGAGGCTCTAAGTACGGAAGATTGAAAAAAAAAAAATAGACGATGAACAATGTACATGTAATGATAAGTTAAACTTTTTTTTTTTTACTTTTATCGCAAAAAAAAAATAAATAAAAATTAAAGAGAAAAAATCTCTAAAACATTATAGATTTTTATTTACGCCTATCGTATTTTATTTCTGAAGCACAAACAGCAAAGAAGGTACTTGTAGAAAAGAAAAAAAAAATCTTAAATTTTAACATTTCAACATTGAACTGAATATCTTAGAAAGTCTACCCACCAATATATGTCGACCAACTTGTGTAATGAAGATGATAATTGAGTTTATTATTTATTTTATTTTTTTCTGTGAATTTAAGAACGTATCGTCAAATGGATATATAATATGTATACAAAACATGAGATATAAAACGAAATAGAATAGGACAAGTTTGAATTCTTTTTAAACTTTTTCATAACAGAGTGAAATATATATTACCTATCATCTAATTTAATTTCATTTTATTCTTTAAAGTCAGCTAAAAATAAAGAAATTCTTCTTATTTATTTACTTTTTTTTTTTTTTGACGATAAAAGGCAAGGGATATACAAAAAAATTGATTATTTACTTTATAAATTGGATTAAAGTCTTTTCATTGCATTACATTTTACATAAATATTTTTAAAAAAATGGACTTGATTTCAATGAAAATGATTAAAGATTAGAAAATGATATTATCACGGCATAGACACAGGCTTTCTTAAAAATAATTATAATGGATAAATGTAATTTGTCAAAATTTTAAATTAGTTTAACGTAAATAAGTAATAAGTGAGTATAACCAAAAATAAATTATTTTGCAAAAGTTTATTAACACAACAACATAAGTAATTGTCAGAATATTTAAATGAATTTTGTCCTGTGTCCAGCTGTCTTTTAAATTTATGAAACCTTTATTAACAGTGCAGTTTAGTTAAATTTTGAGATATAGTTTTCATAATACTGTGGTCGATGGGTCTGCCGTCGAAGGAAACCACATGGCAATTTTGAAAGGTCTTGGCTGTCAGATTACTGAATGGTGTGCCAATATGCCAGATTGATGGGCCCATTTTTTTTTTTTAATTCTTTACAATAACAATCACAAGTAATGGTCTGTTTTAAGCCCTCAGGGTCCACATATTTTTTCATATCCACATTTAAACCATATCACTCAGTAATCTGGAGGTCAACACCTTTCAGAATAATTATACGATTTACTTTCGAATTAAAATGTACCACAGCGTAATGACTTTTTATCAAAAAAGAGAGATTTTTTTTTAAATTTTGTAAATATTACTGTTGATTTTTTATGTATCTATCTTCTATAGAAAATAGCGATGATTAATATTAACAAACAGGATATTCTTCCTTGACCAGACTAATACGGCAAAAAAAAGAAGAAAAAAATGGGGTTAAAACAGTAAAATTTGAACGGGTTGCGATATATGGTTAATATTTTATGATTCATACGAGAATAAATCCAAAATTTTGTTTAACCATTGCAGATATTATATATTTCTACGACGACCACCATATTCAAATAAATATAGATTTAATTAAATAGCAAACACACACTTATGTCAAATTTTTATACAATATTCTTTGTAAAATTAAAATTAAGATTAATATATAAATAAACATTTGAATGTTTTTAATGAAAATGTTTAAAATACATGAGTTTTCTATTTACACATAGTTGAATATTTACCTTAGGTATAGATAATAAAGTAAATAATAAGATTAAACTCACTTTGATATTATTGTTTATTGCATGGAAATATATGGTGTGTGTGTGCTCTCTTGCTTTGTATTCCATAATATTCATTACTATATATAACATATTATAATATATGTTATTGGTTTCTATACTATATCTGCGGTATGACTGCATATTGATACAATATATAATATTATTAAATGTGGAAAATAGTTTTATACTCAATTTTGAGACAAACTTACCATTAAAAATATTTCTATTTGATGTTCTGTTTATTATTATGAGCCAGAAATAGAGATTTTCATTTTTCATACGACATTAAGAGGAAAGTAATCTCTTTTTAAAATAGAATTTTTATATATGCAGAATAGAACAATTGACAAGGTAGACATATTTTTACGTCCGTCATGAACCATTAAAAACAATTTTATGAAATAATATCAAAGCATTTGAAAGCTATTTGACAGAATATATTTTCATTTCGTTTGGAAGAAAATTATATATCTGAATCAATGGAAAATATGAAAATTTATCGTGTCTTTTCTTTTCTTAGTAATATTGCGGTTAATATTTATTTGTACATTTTATATAATATAATATAATAATATATTTAATGTCTTTATGCAGATTTTCTTTTATCTGAAGACGGACACAATATGTGTTGGAAACGTCGTTTCTTAAAATAAATTAATTAACGCAATGATTGATGCAGAGTCTGCTTCTTTTTTTGTTACAATTCTAATGTGCCTGCGCCACACACTTACAATTTCTTTTCTTTTCTTTTTTTTTTGCTTCTACGTGTAATGAGTCCAGACTTTAAATTCATTGCTTGAGTAAAGAAAGCATTCGACACCTTTTATACATGAACATTGTTACCGCTTTTTATATTATTTATATTTTTAACTATATAAATATGAAATCTGATTCAAACAAATATCATTTTCAGAAATATTTAAGGATAAAAAATGAAAAAAAAAGAAACAAACCATTAGCCAACCAAATTTATACCCTGCGTGCGAACCTTTTATATCTTCTTTTTTTTTCTACGAATGTACTACAAAACAGATAAATAAACAAAAACAACATCACTACTAAAATATATATTTATAACTTTATTATGATGTGGACAATGTTATTTAAATGTATTCAAAAAAAAACAAATGAAAAACTTCTGTGGTTTACATCGTTTTCAAAGTATGGTTTATAAATCAGGTAGCAAAACTTTCACTTTTTTTTATTTGCACTTACTTTCTTGTATTATACAAAATTGAAAAGATTTTATTACTTTTAATAACAATAATTTTGTGATTATTTCATATCTATATTGTGATGATATTGTGATTTGTTCTATGGCACTTTGCAAATATTTTCTTAATCTTTAATGAATTTATAAATAAATAATAAATATATTATATGCCATTCGATGTATTACGCATATTAACCAAATGAAAAATTATCATTTTCAAATACAATTAAATATATTATTATTTATATTATTCATTAATTCTTTCTTCCTATTGAGATTTCAGAATACATACATAAATAAGAGAAAATTTGTGTCATATGTAATTCGAGATTTTCTTGCGAACGAAACTTTTTATTTGAACACAACATTTAATTAACAATGATATAATTTCAATAAATATTTATTTATGAACAGAAATTTTAAATGATGTGTCTGATTAATAAAAATATCACAAAGGGATCTAATGAAAACAATGAAATCAGAAATAGGTGACCTAACTTGGCGAAATTTCTTAGAAAATCATTCTAAAGAAATAAATATAAGATTTAATCAACCAAAAAGAAATAATTAAATAACCATGACCGTAATATTTCATGGTAAATAAGTATCCATCTATCAAAGCTGTCTATTATATATACACACAGTCTATATATCTTATCTATAGGCGATCTAATAACATAATATTTATCTTAGTATTTTATGTAGATGTTATTATTATAATTTATAAGGTAAATACTATCTATATAAATATCTTAAGTTAAATACATCAAACCATAATATAATTATGTTTTATATAATATATACTATATAACTATGTATGCAATGTGTATGGTTGTAAATACCTATTTCCCATCTTCATATTTAGCTTGTCGCAAATTAAATGACTGAAAGCTTTTTAAATAATTTCACATTTAAATATATGGCATTTTTAATTTGCATTGAAAATGGTTTCTCTTCTCGCGCAGTAATTTCATTATGGACGTTATTTAATGTTACGTGACTAATAAAAAAAAAAAACATTAATAGGAATTGGTTAATATTTATGAGTTTATTAATAAATTTTCTATGTGAAAACAAGTCATTTCGGACATATTTGCATTGCAAAAGTTTAATAAATTTAACATGGATCAAATAAGATTGAAGAAAATTAAAAACTAAAAGCTTAAAATTTTATTTAATTATTTTGCAATCATTTTGACGTCATTATGAGATAGTTCTTGGTGCCAAATTTGACCAAAATATTACCAGTAGATAACTAACAGATTGACGTCACTGAAATAGTTAGTGGTGACCAAAGCATGGCCGGTCAACCGAAAGACCAAAAAAAATCGGTCCGGTCATGACCGGTGATATGATTTACGAAGCTTTTTTTATAAATACAAAAATTCTGAAATGTTTGAAATTTTCGGTCCGGTCATACAAAATGAAATTCATTATTTTTAAATTATATTTATAAATGTAAATTTTAATTTTTTTTAATCAAATAGAGTTTTGAAGTATCTTTTGTAATTATTTGAAAATTGAACGTTTTATTGCAAAAACGGCGGTATTTCGTAGCTTCAAAATTATACAAGAACATTCCGAGTTAGTAGATTTTCCTGATAATTTTTAAAGTTATTTAAAGAAATATAGAAATGTTGAAAAATTTGAATTTTATTTTATTTGATACAATTAAAAAAACAAGCTACCAAAGGATTGGTAATTACACGATTTAATTTTCCAGAAATACACAGAAAAAATAAAAAAGAAAATTTGCCCTGATTTTCAAAAGTATACAAATATATAAACAAACAAAAAATCGAATATAATTCGTAGCCTATCTTTTTATTATATGATTATCTAGTGTTCATATTCTTTAGAAAATGGTTAAAATTCAACGTAAATTACTTCTGAAAATTCAAATTATTAAATGTTGCACAGCAAAACCGACAATCTAACTTTAATTTTTTATTTTAACTGTTATATAATCATCACTTTAAATAACGTATAAGCGTCGATAAAAAAAAAAGAACTGTAAAAATAATAATTAAGTTATACAAAAGAAAAGAAAATACGTGATTCTTTTTCATGCAATGAAATGATGATTATAAAAAAGAAAAGATAAGAAACGTTTACAAACAAAAAATTAATACGACAATAATTTCATAATTATTATATTATGTATTTCTATTTCTTTGTTGTTTTTTTTTGTCGACACCATTTCAATATGGTATTTAACGTGCCTATTTCAGGTATAAAACATTTTATCATTTTTGTTTAAAGAAAAAAGTAATTTCAAAGTTTTAATTGTTAAATTAAAAAAAAAATAACACACACACACACACACACACACACAATAGCTTTTTTGACGTACTTATTAAAACAAAAAGCATTAGCAATCACTCTTTCTCCATTTTACCTGGGTAGATTACAAAGTATACATCTCGGAAATGGGCGGTCTCACACAAAATTGACCCAGTATTGACCCCCATTTTTTTTATGAGATAAATCTTTTTCCCATATATCATATTCCTTCCTCTCTGACCACTAACAAAAAAATTTTGGAGTATATTTTTTCAAGTTTAAATTTTTTGTTAGTGGTCAGAGAGGAATATGATATATAGGAAAAAGATTCATCTCATAAAAAAATGGGGGTCAATAATGGATCAATTTTCAGTGAGATCCCCCATTTCAAAGTTATATCATTTTCGAGATGTTTACTTTGTAATCTACCCGAGTAATGGAGAAAAAGTGAATATCGGTACGCAAAATGATTCACGTATTGAGTTGTAAAAATTTAAAATAACTTGTATTCAAAAACTATGTTTAAAAATTGAATGTACACTAAGGAGAGTCGAAAATGCAGAATTGGCTAAACTTTTTTGGGTTAAAAGTCAACCCTGAGTAATGCAGTGGCCCTAAAAGAACAAAAAAAAACGCTGTTTGAAATTAAAACCACTTTGACACAAAAAGATCAGCAGTTTTATGTTCTATGAAAGAATTTGACAGTGCTCTAGTACAAATCTAGCACCCCTGGTTTGAACACGATCGGACCACAAATAGCCGACTTATGGTTGTTAACCCTTTCGTACTTCAAAAATACGAGTAACAGCGTTTTTTTGTTTCTTTAGGGCCACTGCGCTACTCAGGGTTGACTTTTAACCCATAAAAATATAGCCAACATTTTTCTTTTTTCATTTGGCAACTTTTTTTGCCCCAAGGCTTTTGAATTTCTCAAATTCTACATTTTCGACCCACCTTAATGTACACCTTATTAGTTAATGCATTTCCTATTATTATTGAAGGGATATTCATATTTCTGTTCATATTTCGTAAAAATGAAATTTTCCTTAATTATATGTTGATGTCAACAGCAGCATTTCATATAGACGAGAAAAAAACTGATAGCTTTGTTTGTAGTGTATTATGCCTATCATAATTATCTGTATTAGACCTTAATATTTTTAAAAATATATTCCTATTACATACAGACATTTTACTCTACGTGATAATTTCATAAAAGCAAGTATGCATCTAGAATTTAACGGAATGTAATAAATTATGAAAACCATAGTGAGCCTCAGTTTACCTGTCAAATGCAAAATTTACTTTTACAATTTTTTACTTGATATTTTTTTTTAGTGTATTTTTGTTCTTTTATAAACATCGCATACATTTATAAAATATTTTCAGACGGTGTCAGTGACAGTATCAGTCTTAACATTAACATTCATCTCAATTGATCGATGGTATGCTATATGTTTTCCACTTCGTTATGTTTCAACAAATGGACGAGCAATCGGATCAATTGCATTTATTTGGGCAGTGGCTGTATTATCTGGTAAGTATTATGAAGAAAATATTATCTAAACTAGTAGCTAGTTAAGTTGGTAGAATCAGTTCGAGATGATTGACATTGAGTATAAATAGAAATATCTTAAATTAAAAAAAGAAAAAGATAAGACGATTCTATATCCAATATCGGTATTCAATATATAAATAATAAGTAATAAGGCCAACATCACACTCTATACAAAGGAAAAGTTTAACCGGTTTTCTATCTATTTTCATTCTTTGTACTTTAAATGTGTAAAGAGGCTCAGTAAAGCTCATAATGCGAATTCATTGTTCTGTTTAATTGATTATATGTTCTGTAAGTACACTGAACCAGTTTTCAAAATCCAATTAACGCAAATGATCCTAATCAGTTCATTTAATAATACTATAAACAAAAGAACTTTAATTTCAAACGTTTTAATTTTGGATCCATACTTAACGAATTAATAAATTAATAAAAGAATATAAATAAATTGTGTGTAGTTGTGTTCAATATTTAGCATGGCTATTACAACAACAACAAAATTCAACAAAATGACCACATTCCGTCAACCTATTATGAGCCTAACATAGTCTCATACATAAAATATTTTATAACTTTAGTAATAATAATAAATACCCAAACGTACGTTTTTATTTTATCAAAAGACGAAAAAAAATAAAAGAATAAAAAAAGAAAAAAGTAAGAAGGGAAAAAAGTGCTAAGAAAAATCTCACAAAATGGTTTACTAACAATTTTTCCTTTTTTTTTTTTCATCTTCTATTTATACTTTATGTGTGTACATTTTCTGATTTTATGGAATACACCTAATCTTTTCAGATATTCCTGAATTTTTGGTATCCACCACCAAAAAGAAAGAATTGCGTTTTGATATCAATTTATTTACACAATGCGTATCTACATGGGATAAAGAAACCGAGAAAAAATTTTACATTGCCAGATTTATGATGTTATATTTGTAAGTATATATTACATTGTGGTCTTTGTCACTATATTTATACTTGTTAGATAATATAAAGACAGAAAAATATTCGAAAAAGATATCTAGATATAAATATTTGAAAATAATTTCACCTATTTTATTTTTATGACATTAAATATCATTTTATTACGTCATTTATTATAATCATAAAATGAAAAAAAAAAAAGAAAAGAAAGAAACAATAAAGAAAGAAAGGAAAAGATAAAATTGGTTTATTCTCTATTTCTATTATCGCCCGTTTAGAATTCCAAAGTTAGTACTGTGTAGGTACCTCAGCTATAGTTAATTGATAACATGTATCATTTTTATCAGCAGACAAGTCTTTTTACGACAATCTGTTCACTGTATCATTATATATAGATAGAGATTTGAAAAGTGCTCAATATATATATATATTTTAAGAGATTTAAATTAGAGAAATACATTGTCAATTAATTACATTTAAATGAAAAATAATGTAAATGACAATAATTAACTTTAAATGAACGGGAAAACAAAACGGGCACGAAAAACTTTATACAATGTGAAATTAAAATGTTTATTAAATAGAAAACTTTTATTTAGTACAAATGGTAGCGTAATTCAATATCATTTCGCATTTAACTAATATTAGATGTTTTTCTTCTTTAAATTCTTCCAAAATTTACCTCCCAGTTGTCAGAAATATATTAAAAGTAATAGCATCTGTAAAGATGTTTTAAATTTCTTCTATAATAATTAATTACTTTAAAAAAGAAAATATTATTAAACATTTACAGATTACCATTGCTACTGATGACAGTGGCATACTTTCAAATTGTTCGTGTTTTATGGAAATCGGATACGATTCCTGGTCACAGAGAGTCAAGAAATCAAACATATACGTGCGGATGTAAGTTTATTTTCATTTATAGACACAACATTTTTTTTTAAATTAAAGAATTATGTATATGTATTTATAATGTTCAAATATGGAGAGAAACCCAAAAATAAAAATAAAAATAATTAATTAAATCCAAAAGTTTTCTTAAACTATTCAAAATGTAAACGTCCGCTTTACTCTTGGTTGTTCAAATTTTATTATCTTTAAGTTTATCCATATTATGATTCATTCAAACACATTTCCAGATTTACGCTCTGGTCCAGCTGCTAATTCCAGTACAATGGGACAACTGAGGGCCCGAAGAAAAGCCGCAAAAATGTTAGTTGCTGTGGTGGTTATGTTTGCCAGTTGTTATTTTCCTGTGCATTGTCTAAATGTATTAAGGTACGTATTTAAACATAATACTTATAATAAATTAGAAAACTAAACGACATTTTTGGCTACTTTCTTTGTCTACAAATTGCCAAACTTTCTTCTGTTTTCTCATTTTCGAACATTACAAAAATATTAACAATACATTTGAGACTAATAATATCCATAAATTTTTATTAATGTTCACAACAGATATACAATTGATATTGGTCAAAGTGATATCATTACAGTTTTATCACTATTTTCACATTGGTTATGTTATGCTAATAGTGCTATCAATCCAGTTATTTACAATTTTATGAGCGGTAAGTAGCAAATTTTCTATATGTAATCGTTTTATAAGCTGAAGTACAATATTACTAATTAAGTTATTTAAGGTATAAAGTTAGATATTAAATTAGATTAAATCTTAAATCTGTACACTCCATTCAACCCCTATCGAAAATTTTATGGGGTATAGTAGCTATAATAGCTATATAGATGTATTATGTATTTAATATTAGGGTGGAATTTTTATTTTTTTAAACCTTCGTAGAGTTCTAAAATTACATAAATTTATTATTTTGTAATATTACATCAATATTACATAATATTACTGTCGATTCATGGAAAAAATGAAAGACAAAATAATTAGTTGGAATACACTTATAAGTGAATGTGTTGCGTATGCAGCGATTTATTAAATGTCAGCAGTAATAATTAAGCAAAAAAATTAATTAATTTTCATATTATCAAATAAGATTCGCTATCCGTTGTAATATTTACTCAAACTTCTTTGGTGCTTCACCATGAAGCTTTTGATATTATATATACACAGAGAAAAATAATTGTGTAATATTTAGTACGCGCTGGTGTAAAATGCGATTTTACACCGAACTGGTGTAGAATCTAGCACAAATGGTGTAA
>JAABKK020010435.1:0-23177 GCA_011634745.2 Catotricha subobsoleta
CTGTCATTTTTCCCGTGTCTCGACTGTCGCGACAGAGCATTTTGTGGACGATCTTAAAACTAAAACCTCAATCTATAGTCATAATTTAGTTAACCTAAAAATATGACTGACACTAAAACAAATAAATAATTTTCTTGCATGTACATTTTTTGCTACCACGAATCGCGTGCGAATCGTTCCAGTGAAAATCCGGAGCTAGATTATTTCTTGAAATCGATATCATCAGTTTTATTTTATATTATATTACAATAGGAATATTACACATGCACACTGGAAGGATATTGTGATAACATCTTGTATCTGTACAAAATAAGAACTGATATACCGGTTTAAAAGCCCTGACAAAACTTAGAACAACCTCTAAATTTGTCGGATATATTCTATTGTCAATAATAGAACAGTGTTAGAACTTGACAGTTTTACTGTTTCATGTCAAAATTCAATTGAAATTTATAGGATTTATACACATCGTGATATATAAATCTATAGTTATATTTTTTACGAGTATTTTAATCATAACTAGCTAGAATTAAATTATAAAGAAGATTTAATAAATAAATTATCAGAAACATCATAATTTTTAATTAAATATTTTTCTCTATATTCAGTCAAAGCTTTCACTGCTCATAATCTAATATTTATATATCTTATAATTTAAATAACTAAAATAATATCCGTTTAAAATAAAATTATTGCAAACATTTTTAACATTATTTAAACAATAAATAACATCGAATCATGTTACTTTCATCAAAATTATTTAATTTAACACGTTTTGCTATTTTCCATTCACAAAATCTATCCAAAGCTGGTATATTACCATCAAAAAATATAGGTTATGATCTGATTTTGTTTCCATCGAAATACCATCTATCCTCTCAATTTTTATCAAGAAAATTCTGTACAAATGTAAAGTATTCAAAGAGAGATGATAATGAAACTACAGAAATCACAAAAGTATATTATGGACGGTTACCAGTGAAAATGATTAAAGCATCTACATGGACAACGACTATCCTAGGTATAAGTGCACCAGCATTTCTGATGGAAGTTAATGATCCTATAACGACAGGATTTATCGGTGGTTCGATAGGATTTATTACAGCTGTCATAATACATTTCCTTATCAAAAATTATGTGGTCGAAATTATTTATAATGAGGCAAAAGATGAATACATAGCAACCACAATTTCATTTTTTATGTTAAAAAATCAGGTTAATTACAGAATTTAAATGTAACTTAATTATTATATAAGAAATTCATTAATTTTTTAATTTTTCAATAATTGAATTTAAAGACAACTTTTAAAGTTCAAGTTACCGATACTATATCCACAATATTTCCAGTTGGCAGTAAAGAAATAGATTTATTAATTGACCATCGTAATTTTTTGGATACGAAGCATAGTTCAAGGCTCATGGGACACAAGATAGAAGATAACCTAAATAAAACTGAGCAAAAGGCGCCAGAAAAGGCAAAAACAAATTAACTTTGTTAAATGTAAAAATATTGTACTTACTTAATATGTAGCAAATTGAAAATATGATAAACTGAAATTTACTCTGTATATCGTTTTTATTCTATCGATTTCAATACAAACAATATATTAACGACCAATTAATCAAAAATGAAGTCTGGCTCTATGAACATATAGTTTTAATGGTATACCGCTGAAAAAGGCCGTTCTACGCATACTTAAATGCAGACCAGTCAATTTAATAATTTAAATAGACATCAAGATAAAACCTTAAGATAATTATCTTGAGGACTGGAATAACTTCTAAAGGATTGATCGTACAGAAAAATTGTATAAGAACGACTTGTACTTCTGCTTACGACACAACTTTGCTTCACACATCATACCATTGCTTGATCAACCCTTTAGAAGTTATTTCAATCCTCAAGATAAATATTCAACACGATAAAATTGTAGTGTGATACGGCTATAATACTGGCTTAATGTCAATGCACTGCTTCGATAATTAATATCTTATTTTAGTTAAGAAACTGTAAGTATATTCTTCTTAAATTATTTACAAATTTTCGGTTGATGTATGTTGAGTTGACTTGCTTAAATAGATTATCTGCTATCTGCAAAAAATAAAATTACTCAGAAGACAAAAAAAAATTGTTTAAAACTTTATTTATGAAAAAAAAATCATCAATTGATGGTAATGGATAGATCACGTATGTATTTAGCATATGTCTGGTTTGTCAATATATTTTCATATACTTATCATTCTACATAAAATTAACGTTAACTGAAAACCAGATCTAACAGCTGTATTGCAATTCTGAACAAATTTCATATATACTTATACTTAGTATGTACATAAACATTGATTTTCAGAGTATAGATGTGGATTGCGTTATCATCTTTAATAACTAAATCAGTTGATGAAAACAATAACAAAAACAAAAAACTAAAAAAAAAAGAATATCGTACAAGACATGCCTTACATTTACTGACAATCCTAGTACTAAAATCCCAATGTGACCAACAATTCAAAAACATAAAAGCCTATATTATGTATTTACAAAACAACGAACGACGAGATAATACAAGAGCGAACTTCATTTCAGTTGAGTTTTGAACACACTACATTACGCACATCTATTTTTATATTGTAATCGAACAAAATAAATTAAAAATCATAAATATTTTGGTATTGCAATTTGTGTGAATTGATATTCCAGTTTATTACAGTTGTAATAAAACACTTAGTTATTCTTGGATTTGACTAAATTCATAAAGCATAAACTGCCAAATACATTTAAAATTGCATTGTGTGTTCATATTGTATGACATCATAAATTAATAATTATTATTAAATATTGTGAGCAGCAGCGTGCATTTAAAATTTTATATGTGCGATTTTTTTTTTCTTAAGCAGAATAGAACTACCTACGTGCCACACTTGTGTTTTATTCATATTTTCAATTATTTTGAATAGAAAATAGTTTAAGTGTTAGTTTATTAAAAGTGTGTTGGATACATTTTTAACACACGTACTTAAATATTGTCGCGCCGGTGACCATTAGTAAATAGTAAATATTTTTAAAAGAATAATGGATTATTTCTTTATAATATTTTAAGACATAAATATGGTTTCATGCAGCAAAGTATAAATAATAAATACAGGTAAGAATTTCTGATATTGACTAATTTTAAAAATTGTTTTTCAGCCGTACCAAAATTTGCTTCTATTTTATTGTTAATCATTTTCACTTTAAGACGGCCCCCCGTAATATTGATTGTCAGTTCTGTAAGTATTTCTTACAGAATTAATATATTTTGCGACTCAAACACAATTTTTCTTTTTCGATGTCTTGCTTATCTTTAAATTTTTAATCAGAAAAATGAACGCAAACAATAAGAGATTTTAATTCTAAGAATAAAAATAAATAAAACTATTTCACGTAAGTTTATAAATTAATTTTGGAAATGAAAAATAAATAAATAAATAAGATTAATTAATATCTTTAATGCGAAGATAAGGCGCTTATTTCAATGACATTAAAGTATCAATTAATATTAAATTACGTAATAATTCGTTAGGCTGGTTTTACTACGATTTATGAATGACATCATAAGCATTATTATTAAAAATAAAGGTATACGTAATTAATGGTTAAGATCATATTTCATAGGCAACAAAAATGATTTACACTAGAAAATACTGAATATTATTCGCTACAATAATTTTGATTTTGATTTTCAAGTTATTATATTTACTTTTATACATAATGGGAATGGCTTAGTATTTTCTTGATTAGTTATTGATAGCTGATATAAAAAGTCAACATAAAAAGTTGTTCCGCTAGTCTATATATAAATAAATATATAAAATATATAGTTTATTATTGCGTACAGAAATATTTCAAGTATTTATTTATTATTGTGGTCAGTTGCCGTTTATTAAGGTGAAGGTTAGTGATTGTCGATGGACGGATGGTATAAAATTATGTTATATGTGAATGTGTTATAGTTTTGTTGTGCGCTGTCATCTCTATGTGATAATGTTTCTTATTTATTTATTCATGTATGTATATTGATTTGTATTAGATAATATTATCTGCAGACGGTCATGCCTGCAATAATAACAATTACAACAACAATATTATCGTTCTCATTACTATGGCAATTAGTTAATGAACGTAAATAAATCATTAATTATTTATAAAAGAGAATTTAATGCTTCACCATAAATGATAATGAATGCCAAATAATGAGTAGAATATTTTCAACTAAATAAACAAATAACACTAAATATTGTAATTTGGTATGGAAATCATACAGCTGATAGTGACAGCTCGAATCAATTAACTTTTTATTTATTTTTTCAATTATGATTTTCGTTTTCAATACAATTTTTTTGAATTAGTTGCTTTTATCAGTAAGGAAACGATTAAATTTTTCATAATCATGTCGACATTTCATACAAATCAAAAAAAATAGATATTGATAAGATATATAGATGTTTTAAAAAAAAAAAAAATTATGTGATTAATAAGCTCTTCTCGCATTAAGTTTTTATGGTTTATTCTGCTGGACACATCGCCTAAGACCGAATCAGGGATAGCTTAATTTGATTTATTTTTAGAAGTATATTGATATATGTATTAAAATTACGATTAGGGCTGGTTTTATCAATATCTTGCCATCAAAACTTCGTCGAATTAATGTTAATCGTGTAGTTATGTGACAGTTCTAAATACCTATATTTTCTTATATATATATATATTAATATGTTCCGACTTTAAATTAAGATAGTCCTCTTTGGTGTTTTAGCGACGACACTGCAAAATTCATTTTTTTAGAGAAGCACAGGAGAAATCAAGTAGTTTTAACCTGTTCTCTATAACTATAATAAGCGTGTTCGAACAACGATTTAAAGTTACTCTAGAGTAACTTATGCTTCACAGAACAAAGTATTTCGACATAAATTTTACTCAAAACACCCTAAATTTAGAGATAACTGAACCCAATTGTAAAGAAATATTTCTTTTGAAAATATGAAAAATCCATACAAAAATAAAAGTTTAAAACTCAGTTGATCAGTAACAAACTGAAGATATGGATGAAGTTCAAATTTTAATTCCATAACTTGTAGTTTCCTGCGGTTTTAATATAGTTTGAATTTTGGTTGATTTGATATACGATCTTGGCATCAATTTATATTATATATATTAAAATACCATTAATATTTGTTGACTTGTTTATCAGCAGGACTGGTTGATTTAGAAATGACTGAACAAAAAAAGTATTTTATATTCAGTTTAGAAATATCACATAAAGGTTATTTCTTTATTCTTTTTGATAAACTTTAAATATATCTAAAAAAGAAAATGACATATAATCAAAATTTCTTACAACGAAAATATGAAGCCGCATTTCCTTTACAAATAATAATATTTATAGAAATATTACATGGTCTTATTTTGAAATTAAATTTGCATTTTTGTTCTTTTTTTTTTATTAACTTTTATAAATTCGCAACATTCAATCGTTATATTTTTAATAAGTATATTATACAAAATATTACACACTTACTACCCAACAATAATTAAGCATGTGTGAAATAAATACATGAGTCATGAATAATATTATGGAGCTTATTAAATGCATATAGTGCAAGACATTGTACATTATTTTGCGTGTGCTGTTAAAAATTGAATGTAACTCAATATTTTACTTTTATTATTCAAATTTTTTGATACATGAAATATAATTTATAAATAAAATGATTGATTTCAATTGTAATTTTGTAAATGTTGCTTAAATGGAACTAAGAAAATATTCATATTGATTTGTCGTAAAATTTCTTGTAAGTTGTAATTATAGACTTAAAACTTAATTGAAATTTTATTTATGCATTTTATAATTAAGATTTAATGTCTGACAGCATTAATAAATAATTTTGCAATAACATAGGTTTAGGTACTCAAAAATATGGAGCCGGCTTAAGTGATTAAATACAGGGTATTATCATTTGTCTGTTATTCAATCTAAATGTTTGTAGGTTTCTATTTAGTAATGATGTTTTAAATTATGTCAGTACCTAAAGCACATAACTATTTATGACATTATAATATTTATGTAACTTTTTTGGTAAAGGGAGAAAAGGGAAACATATTTTATCAACAAGTATATTTAAGCTTCATAACTTGCATGACACGATAATATTTGTGAATTGTATTTGTTTAAGCTCCATTGTGCAAGTAATAACTTTGATTCAGTAATAAATGTTAATTCTTAGAAACTACTAATAATAATTACTCATCTAATAATGATCTTCACAATTGTGACTGTAATTTAGTCTCGAATATTTGCTGTTCGATAAAACACGCTGATGAAATTCAATTAACAATTATCAGAGTGATTTTCTTTTTTTTGCTTTAATATGTATCTGAAAAGCCATAAACTTGTATGCAATTATAGACAATTGTAATTAAATAACCATTAATATTAAAAATGCAATGTGCGTAAAAATGAATCTCCTCAATTTATTTTTATTTATCTTTTCAAAAGTTTTTATATTTCTGGAAATAGTAAAAAGAGAAAATGTTTTAACCAAAAGAAAATAATGAACACTTTTAATTAGAAGTACATAAGAGAACGTAACAGGTGTTTGTCATATGTTATCATTTATCATATTACGAATTTTAAGATAACAATAATTCAATATTTCGTTTTTTTTTTTAAATTTTATTATGAATTAAAACACGACTGGATACACTTTCAACATTTTTAATTAATCAAATAATGTTTTTTTTTTTTTTATTTTTTCTGCAAAACTGTAATAACACTGATAGCTTCTATATTTAATCACTAGCCAAAGATCTTAACGATTTACAGTGAAAATTGACGTCATTCTCCACATCAACATAAATATTCAAAACAGGTGTATTCATTCTATTATTCCACCTCATACCACCATGCGATTATTTGTGACTTCATTAAAATAAGAAAGGCTCAGTCATTTAACATACTTTTAATTGCGATATCAAAGGTCAAATGAAGAACTGCTCAATAAAGTAAAGTATCCAATATCTGCTCTTCTATTTTCGTTCTTAGTAAATCGCTTAGATTAATTTGTCAGTTGAAAAATTTTCGAAAAGTTTATAAATTTAAAATCGATTTGTTGGAAAAAAAAATATAAATATAAAATTACGGAGAGAGTTTTGTGCGATATATCTTCAAATATAACTTATTTTTAGCACCGATATGATTGATGAATAAACAACTTCTTTTCTTACTTTTTGTTGTTGTTGTTGTTGTTGTTGTTGCTGTTTATTCGATAGTCATTTTGAAAACTGATGAAGCATAACTGAAAGGTCACATGAATTATCTAGCCGGTGCTGAAATAATAATCTGTATTTATTGACTTTATGTTATTTAAAAAAAATATGGGTTTTGAAATACTTTGAAGGATTTTTCCATAATAAAATCAAATATATATATTTTTATTTATTTATTTATTTTGATGTACCAAAAATATATTGTATATTTCATTACGTGAATTGAAATCAAATCACGTATCTTGAAATTAGTCAAATTTAAATTTCCCCGGGATTCACAAGTAGTTAAATTATTTCTTTGTTGACGTTGTAAATCTGCTCGAATGATTTTGCCTCAAATTGAATTGACAATAAAAAAAAAAAAAACATCATTTATTGTCGTGTTCATATTTTGTGTGTAGGTACATAGTCTGTAAATGTGATAAAATCAAGATCAAAATTAATAATATTAACCCGCCTATAACAAATAGTATTAAGAAAGAATACACGACACAACACAACCAATCCAATCCATTTATTGCAAAACTAATTATTTGTTGGGTTGTGTCATAATAATAATTATAATAATAATAAAAAAAAAACGATCGACAATAATAACAATATGAAAATCCAAAAGTTTTAATCAATTTTTTTTTTTTATTAATTTATTTTAATTTTTTTTTATATTTCAGGTGATAGCAACTGTGCCGCTATTTTTCAATGAACCGAAATTGTTTCACGTGAGAGCAGATAGACAGAGTTGGTGACACACCTTTTTACAAATTGAAAACTGAAAAGATATGAATTAGCATTCTCAGCATTAAAAATTATCAATAATGTGGTGTGGTTTTAATTAATAATTTGTTGTGCATAAAAATGCTAAGCAATTAAAAACGCAAAAACAAAAATTATGTTTTAATGAAGACAAATAGTGTGCAAAACTATCTCATATACAAAAATAAATCTGAACATTTTATATCGACAATTATCATCAAAAGTGAAAAATGCCTCAATTATTTCGAAAGTAAGTAATTATGGTTTTCTTAAATTATATGTTTTAAAATAACCTTTGAAACAGATAAACGACGTCAAATCTTATTTATTTTATTGTTATGTTATACGTTCTGATGTTTAAGTACATTAACTTCTAAGCGTAGCGCGTAACCGCACCATATATATTTAAAATTCATTTGCATATGGATTATTGGTTGTATTTGTTATATGTATTATATTTTTATTATAATATTATTATTCACACAATGACAAAGCGCTGAGTGTATTAGAGTTCAGTTAATTGTAACCGATTAGAATTTTGGACCAAGGTTATTATTTCTGGTCTGTGTGTGTACGTGACCAAACGCTAGTTTCTACATAATAACATGGTGCCTACACAACAAGTGTTTGACAAGAAAAAAAATAAAAATATTTTTTGTTTTTTTGTTTTTTCCTATAATAAAAAATCACAAAAAAATACGAAATGAATTTACTATTTTAACAGTTTGTGTTCAAAACAAAAATATATTTTATTTAGTTCCAAAGTTTTAAGTAAGTGAGTTTTGTTTTGAATAGCGTATATTCAGGTTGATATTTATGTTTGTATGTCTGTCTGTCTGTCTGCTGCATTTTTTTGTTGTTTTATAGATACATACATTTTATGCACATTCAATAAACAAGATATTAAAGTCTAAAAGCTATTTAAGTCTAACGACTGTCTAAATCCGATCTATTGATGATAGTCTTTGCATTTAAACAGCTTTTGAACTCTGATATTTTGACTATATGCTATGTTATCTAAGAAGAAATGCATATTGGGTGTGTAAACAATATTTTGAAATTCTAAAAAAACTACATAAAAATAAGTAATACAGTTTCCATTCGATCGTACCCACATGGGTACACAAATATAATATTATTATTTTCTTTTTTGTGCAGACAAATAGATCGTACTATACTTCTTAATAGTGTATGATCCACGTTTGCAAATATAATAAAAGTGCTACACTATAAATACTAAAATCCATTTAATGTATTCATTATATATTAGGCTACAGATCAAATGAGGACTGTTTCAGTTTCATTATATTTTACCATTCTCTTATTAAAATCATCATCATAATACATCTTGTAGACGCACATTTAATCGAATTATTTTTATTCATAAAATTTTTTTTTGCGCGCAGAGAGCAAAGTGCAATGACAATGACGTTCATTTAAAAAAAAAAAATTCTATGAATAAACTTTTAATAATCTATTTTCATATAAAATTCCATGTTTTGTCTAATGTTATGCATAAAATGTAATTTTACAATATTTAATAAGTATATATGTATTAAGTATCATGGTTAAAATTACTGACTCGACAAAATGATAAGAAAATTAGAATTTAAATATAACCTCCTTCTTATAATGCATCAGCAAATTTTAAACAGACACATTATCATTATGAATATCGTACAATTGAATATTGTTCGTTCTTTATGCGATTCCAGTACAAATATTATAGTTAAGATTAATTTTGAAATTTATATTTCTAATGATTCAAGATTATGTAATAATATCGTCATGATAAACAAGTTAACAGCGGCCTATATAAATATTAGGAAATCGGTAATAAAAAAAAAAAAAAACAAACTTGTTGAGCATTCTATAAATTTTGTTCTAACATAAATGGCATGGCACGCAATACAATATTTAATGTTAATGGAGAGGGTCGAGTGCATATAGTCAACCAATGGCTCCGTAAATTTAGTTTAATAAATAAATTACATTGACCGCGCGATAGATAAGTAATTCTAATTATACCGGTATGAATAAAATGCCGGTAGATGAGTTATATTTTAATTTTTAAATTAATTTAATTTCCCCAATATTATGGCACCTATGTTCCAAATATTTTGTCTCGTGTGTTGAATGTGAACATACCAAATAAGTGTAGTAAAAGTATTAGCAATAAAAACAAATTAAGTTTAAGTGTCTTAACTTTAATAAATTCGTTTATTCACCGCAACGATAAAGTAAAAAGGTCACGACGTTTTTCTTTCTGTTTTTTCTTTTTTTTTTTTTGATTACTTACTAAATAAACTTCTATGTTTTGCATAGGTGATTTATTCAATAGAACTTACGACTTGTTTCTTTGTTGTTTGAATAATATTACTATTCAAATTATAAACATATATAAGAATAGATAACAGTGTATCGTGACACTGTTAAAATATTTTCCAAATAAATTTATGTAACGCATACAAAGACTTTGTGCGGAAATATATGTATATCAGTGGAGTTTATCACCAGATTTCAATAAAAAAAAAAAAAAAAACTTCGACTAATTTTGAAAATAGAAATTGATAGTATTATTATCGGTACATTTATCTTGAGGGCCTGTAAGATATGATAACGAATAGTCACACCATATCAATATTAACTACAACGTACTAGAATTAATTTCACTTATGATTTATTTATATTTTTAATTTAGTAGGCATAGCCACTAGACATTTATTTTGTTTTTTTTTCTTTAACTATTAACGATTAATAGTTTTTAAATATGGTCAAAATTAAAATTCGTTTTCCATTTTCATCAAAAACGATTCATATGGAACAATCGCAACCAAACACCAAAATTGAAAAGTAAATTTCTTATTATGTAATAAACAAATAACTAAAATTAATTTATTTATTTTCAGCATGTTTATATTGTATCCGAAAGCCATAATTCGAATAACCATTGTGATATTGAACAACATTTATTGTATACCGACATATGTGATATGGATGGTATTACTGCTACCAATAAAACGATGTCACCCAGATTTATATTATAAAATAGAGGGATTGTTTTTCCATTGGTTACTATCAGTGGTTGCAATGTGGTCATGGACAGCTGGTTATGACAGTAATATTATTTTTCATTTCTTCTTTTTTTTATCATAAATCTTGTAGAATATAAAACAAAACTAAAATCTAAACAAAAATGTATCTTGTTTGTTTTTTTTTATTTTGGAAAAAATAGTTGTTGAAGTTGGAGATGATATATCACCCTGTCGAAATAAGGATACAAAAACACTGGTTATAGCAAATCATCAAAGTACGGCCGATGTGCCAATGCTTATGGCTTGCTTTAGTTCTAAGCCAGATGTACTACCAAATATTATGTGGATTATGGATCGTGTTTTTAAATTCACTAATTTCGGAATTGTGAGCGTTATTCATCAGGACTTTTTTATACGAGCGGTAAGTCAATGCTTTGATTTAAATCATCTAAATAATATTTTACTCAAATGATAATGATTTTTCTAGGGTAAAAATAATCGGGATGCAACAATTGAAAGACTTCGAAATCATATACGTGATTCATTTATACCAAGATCACGAAATTGGATGGTTCTATTTCCAGAAGGTGGATTTTTGCGAAAACGTCGTGAAGTGAGTCAACGATATGCAGAAAAAAATAATTTACCATATTTAAAAAATGTCTCACTTCCACGTATTGGTGCATTGCAAGCAATACTTGACGTTTTACCTACTAGAAGTTCATCAGGTAATAATAATGCATCTTATAAACGTGTTGAAAATGGAAATTTAGTTACTGTTACAAGTCAAGGTATTTGCTGAAAAATATTCTATACATTTCTTTAAAAACAATTTTTTTTTATTTTTTGTTTGTTTCATTTTTTTTTTTTTTTGTGGATTCAGATCAAATATTGTATCAAAATAAAAAAGAAGAACCTGAAGAACCGTTGCTTGATTATGTACTAGACATAACTGTAGCATATCCACAAGGTAAACCAATTGATTTACCAACTATTGTAACTGGTATACGGCCACCTTGTCAAACATATTTCCTATATCGGTTGTATCATTCATCCGAGGTAAGATATTAATTACTGATTTTTAGTTAATTTCAATTCGTTGATTTATTGGTTTTCAATATTTCATTATTTCAAATATTTATTAGCTACCAAAAGAAGAAAAAGCCCTGACAACATGGCTATTTGATCGCTGGACAGAAAAAGAAGCAATTTTAGAGGAATTTTATACAACAGGAAGTTTCACATTTCCTGCATCAAATCCACCAGCTGTAGTTGAACAAGACATGTTAAGGTTTCTCATAATTAATTTATTTTTTATAACTTCAACGTATGTTCACTACAAAATATTTTTTATTATGTTAGAATATTGTAATTCTTATCTTTAGTTTTATTTTTAAATTTATATAGAATTAAGAATCTTACGTTTAAGATGATAAGAAAAAAAAAAAAAAAAAAAAACTCAAAATTAAATTTACAAATATAAAAGCAGTTAAACAACCTCTACAAAAGTAAATTTTGGTCAAAAAAATATATAAAATATATATATAAAAAAAAAACCAAACAAAATGAAAATATAGAGAAAAATTCGAAATTTGTTAAAAGAATGTACGATACAAAAAAAAAAAAAAATTGATTTATATGAAGTCCTATTACATTAATTCTAAAAATGGATATTATCAATATTTCATGTTTAATATAAAAACTAAAAGAGTTTATTTATTATGTATTGAAACGATACGCCATGGTTGATTAATTTCGATAAAAAAAAAGAACAAAAACAAAAACGAAATAAATTATAGAAAAGAATTTGTCGTATAGTTTTCAAAATACATTTACCTCCTTTAATAATTCATGAAGTGTGGTCGTCATTTGTTATATATTATACAATTGGGTTTAATCGATATCAATTATTTTGGATTTAAATATTAATGCGAATGGCCCGAGTGTTTATCATTTTGATATCATTGTTTTTGTTATGTATTAATAATAATAATAAATACACATAAATTATGTTAGATGTCCAAAGTTTTGTTTATCATGATTCATATGTATAATCAATTAATTGCTTTAGAGAGGGCATGAATAATCAATAGGTTATGCCAGAGACGATTACAAAAATTTCATATTTTGACAAACAAAGAAAACAAATAATTGACGCTGCCAAGGTTATATTTAATAGCTATGGTTAAAAATATCAAAATCATTTAAATAAATTTTCAAAGAAAAATATTTTGAGAATATTTAATTTAAATACGGACTTTATAAAAAAAAAAAGAGGTATTGATAATATATATATATATATATAATATACCTATATATGTATTTTTTATTATAAATATAAGTTTTTAATCTATACGAAAATTGATATCGAGTAAAAAAAAAAATTATAAATATATTTACTGATTATTTTTAACTACATTAGGATCGCGTTTATCAATGCACGATTTAATTGAGAGTTTAAAATAATAACATTTAATCATGCATTGATAATACCGGTCCTATTTAATAAAAGCACATTATTGATGAATATTGAAAAAATAATTTAAAAAAAAGCACACACACACACACACAAGAATATAGGAAGGGAAATGGATATAAGGTTTTGCATAAAATTATGTCTTATGTTCATTCACTATTGCCTTCATAGTATTTAAAAAAAATGTTTTGAATCAAAGCAAATCCTGTTCAAATAAATTGATTGGTGAAATCACGAATTGACAAATTAGATAAGGTTTTTCTCATTATTTTACATCAAGATCCTAAACGTTCAATACAGCCGTGTTTCACAATTAATTTAATTTCAAACAAAAAATATATATATATATTTAAAAAAAATATTATTTGTTTGTATATCTAAATTTATAATTGGTTTTGAATCGCTTAAAATGATCTTTCATTAAAAGTCATTAATATTAATTTTGTGTGTTTTTTTTTTAACAAAAAAAATAAATAAATAAAAATTATATTTGAAGCTGTTTTTTCATAGAATCATGATTATAGACTGTTGACTAATCTGCAGTCATTTGATTATTGATTTATAAATTAGCCGTTTTCACAGAAACACCGCTTGTAGAGACGCCACTTTAGCAGGCTGGTACATATTTATTACTTTTTGTATATGAAATAAAACACAAATTTAACAATTTATATCAATATTTTCAATTGAATGTTAAAAATCGGCTTAAAATTATATTTTTATGTTAAAAATAAATGCTTCTCATATCATTATTAAAAGGAATTTAACTGATTAATATGAATAATTGACATAATGCGTTTCTCCATTTTGATTCGAAGTGAATAAATCACGTGAATAGAAAACATCTATTGTTAAATTTGTATATTTTTTTCCATACAAAACTTGAAATCTGTACTAACCAGCTGAAGTGATGACAACCAAAATACGAACATCAGTGAATATCGTCACAAATTTTGGCAAAACGGTTTATATGGCCTTGCATTTGAATCTTTTTTTTTGTTTTTTGTTTTATTCTTTCAATTTTTTGAATACACAAAACTGCCTAAGTGCACACCTGTTCTATCATAGAAATTGGTTGTACAAACAAATAATTTTACAGAAATATACAAAATAAAAACAAACAAACAAATTGAAAATAAATTACCTAAAGGTTGTTCTCAACAATTGAAAAACAAATTACTAATTAATAAAGATCGATTCTGTTTTGAATACACATTATTTTATTTGTTTTATTAAACAAAATTCATAATAAATTACATCAATAGTATAATTTCTAGAAATTTGTGTATATTTTCAATTCTTTTTCTCAAACAGAAATCAGTAAATATTTTAAAAGAAAAAAAAAATGAATCAATTGAGGCAGTCACCTATTTTTCATTTATTACTATTTACTTTATAATAATTTTTAAGCTAATCTAATGCACTTTTTTTTTCTATTTTCTTTTTTTTTTTTAACTAGTCACTGACCGTAAATTATAAAAGCAATTGTTTATAGACTTTAACAAAAAAAAAAAAAAATTAATTCAACAAATCTCTTTTTAGACAAATGTTTAAATGTTAAAACTAAAGTAATTCATTCATTTTTAATTTTTAGCATTACTTAAATATTATTTCTTTTTTTCTATTCGTAAAAGCGTATATATGTAATTAGATCTTAGTTATTTAATGATAAGTCGTAGTTTTGTATAAAAAAAAAAATCTAGATTTTCTAATCTTAATATAAATCTTAAATTTGTTAAAATTGTTAGTGCATTTTAAAGCATTTTCAGTATGGCTGCTGTCTTAAATCATATTTTAAAGATTTTTGTGTTTTATATGAAAAGTTTGTTGAAATGTGTTTCCTTCAATTTTTTTTTTTTTTTTTTTGTTTTAAATGGATCTTACAGAAAATTACTTATAACAAATTAAAAAGTTCATGTATTCGATTAATAATTTTGTGCAATGATTAAGTTAAATCGAACAGAATGTTTTACATGAAAATTTGCATAACCAAAATTATGTATTTTTAGTGTTCAAAAGAAAAAAAAGAAGAAAAAGGTTTATAATTAAGAAAATGCAGCTAAATTCAAAAAGATATTTCTATATGATTTATTTTGGTAATTGCGTTTAAATTTTTAATGTCCAATAAAAAAAAAGAAATATTATTCTACTTTGAAAATAATGGTGTTGTGTATGTTCAATAAATTTTTTTGTAGAAAAATGACTATCTTAAACTGTCATATTGACCAAATTTGGTGATATCTGTTGAATACATTCTAGTTCATGACATCCGCAAGCTACTCATCTATAATATATTTTTATTTTTAAAACTTTTCATACGAACCGAAAACGTCGCTTCATTGTTATCAAATAAAATACCAAGTACCTGGTTGATTAAATTTAATTTAAATGGCACAATTTCATGTTTTTTAGCGACCAAAAAAGATTTAAATTTCAATATATTTAATAATAAATTTTAAACAGTTTACTTTTGCTTTACTAGCAAATGCTCAAATATTTGTTCATATTTATTCAATTATAATTTTAACTATTTTTATATAAAATACCGAAATCACCATCATTCATGTATAATAATAATAATAATAATAATACATAATACATAATAATAAATGATAAAACGTTTTACAAAGGATCTTGTGCTTTAAAATCTACAAACAAAAAAAAATAAAAAAATATTTTTACAATAAATTTAAAATTGCATTGAATAGAAGAGAAAAAAAAACGATATTATACTGAAGCCGTTTTTCTTGTGTTATAACTATAAATAATCTTTATACTTACCGTCAAATTAATTAATATTATTAATGAATGAATGAAGAAAAACAAATATGTATATCAATTAATTAGATTACTGTAAATATTAACAAATTACATAAAATTACTTACCAGCAGAATTTTAAGAAATAAAATTAAATTAGAAATTTAAGGTGAACGTTAAATCATATTAAAAGAAAGAAAAAAAAAATCATTATCAATTCTCGATTGAACGATAAATTACAAAAAATTAAAAAAACACAAAAACAAAAAAGAAAACTCAAACTATTTTTATGTTTTGTTCTATTTTTCGATTGTCAAAAAAAAAAAAAAATGTTATGTAAAAAGTTAATAATAAATTGAAAAAAATGATTGAGTCTGTTTGTTTTTTTAACAAAATTCCTTTTTTCCCATTATTGACAAACAAATGATACTCGAAAAAAAACTCCCTTACTCGTCTATTGAATTGTGTCTCAATTTAAAATTTCCTATCCTCAATGTCTCTAACCGGACATTGCAATGACGATAATTATGTATAATATACAACTTAAGGTTAGTGTAAACATGTTACTGACTATCAAATTCTGTAGTAAGTACCTACATTAAGTTATTTTAGAATAGTTTAGAATATAATTATAAACAAACCACATTTGTCTATACAACAGAATCGAAACATACATTTAAAATTGATCCGTTCAAAGTAGAAACAAAAAACCAAAAATATATATTTAGCAAAAATAACATCCTGTAAACATAAAATAAAGTCTTTATTAAAATTATGTTAAATCATCTAAACATTGAACTTTACAATAAAAAGGAATTAAAAAATTAAAAATCTAAAATCTAAAATTGTACATGAATATTTGCACTGCATAATTTTTTGCTTTGAAACTCGAAGGTTCATTTTTTTTTATATTTTCAATAATTTACAATAAATTGAATAGTCCAACAAATAATGGTGTGACGAAAATCATTAAAATTTTTGGTACATGAATACCTGCTGCATTACAAGCATCTGAGTTACACAGGAATACTTGTGAATCCTTAATAACTGGTTGATCATCCATGACACAGCCTCTAATGTATCTCCAACCATTATCAACTAAATTAATGAAAAGTAGTTAATTAAAATTGAATAATAAGTAAGTCATTTCTAATTATAGAATTTAATTTTAATTCCATTTTATTTCACCTTTATGTTTTACTTTTCTGCATTGTGGTTTTGTATTAGTGGTCATATGTGCACAATCGGTAGCCATTCCAATAGTGGCATTGCTGAATTTATCCGCACAATTTTTATCAAAATCGGAACTACAATCCCAACATTTTAAAGAGTTACCTGTAAAAATGAAATTTTATTAGCCGCCATGTAGAATATGCGTTTTAACAATTGTTTCTTGTTTCAAATTAATTTTAATATTATTCACTTTCATATAAATGTAATATGTAAATAAGTTACCTTGCTCTACATACACAGCCAGGACTACTAATCCAACCAGCAAAACAGTAATCTTCTGAGAAATCATTTTAATTCCTGTATAATAAAACCGATGAAATATCTTAATGTGAAATCTGCACGCTTAATTTTTATTTAATTCAATTGATTTGACCAAAATGACTGCTAAATTCGTACTGAAACTAAATATACTTTAAATGATTAGACAGGTTAAACTATTTTTTTTGGTTTGTTTAAAATATAAATGGTGAGATCATCACACAGACTTAGATAATATTTAACTGCATCTCTCTAAAAACGTTTAAGAATATTTTCCATTGCCATTAAAATACAAGATATTTATAATATAAATTTATACGTTAAATTATTTAATAAATGTACAATACATTCACATTTTATGAATGAGCCGTACGTTAAAAGCTAGAATATATTTAAAATGCACAAAAACATGAATAACAAAATGGTAAAATATGGCCGATCATAAAACAATCAGTTTTTTTGTTAAAATATACAAATTTCAGTATAAATTAGTTGCTTAATTAGGTATTAATTTAAATATTGATAAATTCAACATAAACAAAAATATTTTATTTACCTTAACGCTATTCGATGTTAATATTAGTGGAAAGTATTAGTTTGGTGCAACCGACTTAATGTTAGCGAAATTAATTTAATATTTGAAGGTGGCCAATGTGATTTTTTCACTACAATCAAAGTAAATAATTTTCGTGAACTGTAAATCTGAATTTTAAACAAAATTGTTAGTGGTATATATATAATGATTTTATTTTTACATCTCAATTTAATTGAAAGACGTAAAAATTATTATCAATATCACAAGGTTTTTTATTCAAGTGAAAAAAATTCATAATTATTACATTATATTGTTTGGTAAACAAGCTATAAATGGATTGTTACACAGCTTCATTTTTATGAACAAAAAAAAAAAAAAAGTGCACAAAAAATAAATTCAAAAACGAAGTAAAATTTATCATCGACCATCGTCAATTCACATTTTTCATCTTAATTAATAAATGCGCTCATTTGTTTATTTTTGTAAAAGTTAAAAAATATTTTTTGTCGAAAAAATAAAGAACATAACAAAAAAAAAAATTGATTCTGGAGTCATTCATGTGAATCATATTTATATCTCTACTATACAACATACATATTAAACGCATAATTAATGATCGCATCGAGTGCTCAAATAATTTTCGTGGTGGTGGAATAAAATCTGTTTATTTGAAACGATAATTTTCATGAAGTGAAAAAAAAAAATTTAACAAATAATTTTTGTTAGGGCTGAGCAAAATGCATGCATCTAAAAAAAAATGGTTTTTCAAAGAGAAATATAAGTAGAGGACTCTCAAAAAACAATACGATATATCAATTGCCATGTATTTAAAAAAGCAATATCGTCATATATCACCAAAATATCGATATAGTTCAAATGTTAATTAATATCGTTGAGAAAACAAAAATAAATCGTCTCAAAATTATCGTGATCACGTGATATATTGAAAAAATGATACCGTGATGTAAAAGTGATGTATCAGTCAATTATAAATATGTATTAACTGATTAGTAAGTACCTTAACATAAATAAGTACATTTTTTTTTTCTTTTTTAAATAAAAACAAAATACAGGAAAAATATATTTATTTTTTTATTATGAGCATATTTTTTTTCAATCAATTAATTTATGACAATATTACTTAAATAAGACTAGCAGGCAAACAAATAAAACAAAGCATTAAATTATCGACTCGAACGCATATATTGATTATATATACACCGCGTCTGCTAGGTAAGTGATGTTACTGCCAATTTTTTTTTTTTTTTTTTTAAATAAATAATATTAGTTTTTATTATATTATTAGGTGAATTCACCTACACTAAATTTAAAATAGATTTCTATTTTACATAGGAATTCCTATAAAAAGTATACTTCAAATTAAAAATGTTGATATACTTTTTATTTATTATAATCTTACATAGATCTTAATTCAAAATATCAGGAATGGTAATATACAGTATCCTTTCATATGAGCTATGTAATATTAAATTTAAAATATATATTTTGCAACTTATGATCTAATTAAACAGTGTCGGCGTAAGGTTTGATGACGCTCTAGGCAGATTTGAATCTTTTTCGCTTTATCTTTATACATATTTGCTGAAAATATAAAAAAAAAAAATCGCGACCCTTACCAACTGAACATCTAAATTTTCGCGCCTTCAGCCTTAGTTGAAAAATCGCCTATTACTCGTAGCTGAACATTTGAAACTTCGCCATCTATATCAGCTTAAAACTTGTACATAAAGCTTTTTTTTTCGATCTCATCATCGACTTTGGTCTATGCCTTATGGCGGGCACTGTAATTAAATAAGATTATGTATTACAATAAAATCAAGTAATCAAATTAGACTTATAGATGAATATCCAATTTATTAAATATACAAAACATAAAACATGTAAACTTAAATCGACCATTGATCATTGAGGTCTTTTGAGGTCACTTTACAACATATTAAAATTTTCATCAAGATCAGCCCAGTAGTTTTTGAGACTTAGAGGTGGGAACAAATAACAAAACAATAAGAATACATAAAAAACAAAACTATTAAGTCTGCATAAATGTTTTACATGTAGTGCATAAAAAATATAACAATCACCACGAAACAATACATATAAGTACTTACTTTCAAACAGATATCAATCGAAATAATTGAATACAAAAATCAAAATCTACATAGCGAAAAAAAAAACCACAAACAAACAAAAGTTAAACTACTTTATTACGAAATTACACCATTTTATATATCGCTAATATAAAATTGCTGACATTATATGATCATTTTTTATTATAAATTGTGACAAGATATTTTGCTTTATTTTTTAACTTCCAACAATTTGATGAAATGCATTATTTAAAAATAAACCAAAAATCATGAATATGCAAATATTTTTGTGCCATTGAAAATATGAAGTATTATTAAAATACTATATCCTATTCGATCAAGTTAACTTAAGTGATTCGACCAATTTTAAAATCATAATAAATATTCATTGATCAATAAAATTTTATTACGTATTTAGTTACTCACATGGATCAAAGTTTATATATGCTGCTTGTATAATGTATATACGAATAATGAAGCACTGTATCTAATAATGTGCGGCTATTATTCTATGTCACGGTCAATTCTGATTTACTTATTTAGCAGATTCTAGTACAGTTACATATTTTTAACCAAAGAGTAAAGACGTATATTTGCAATATTTTCGGTTTATATTCCAAATACATAGTACTTAACAATGTTTAAGTGTAATTTCATTGTGTTTTTAAGTGCATTCATAGTTATAGCATTTCATATTGAACAAAGTAAATAATAAAATTATCATTTACGTTTATGTGCTTTGTTACATTTATATTTACATTTAAATAAATAAATAAAAAAAAATGTTCATTTACTTTTAGGCTATTCCTTAAAGTGTTGGCAATGCGATGCACATAGTAATGCAGATTGTGGCGATCCATTTAATAATAGGTCAGTGGAACTTATAGAATGTCCAGATATTACAAATACGGTACAAGAATGCAAAAAAATCACATACGACAGTAAGCAATAGTTTTTTTTTTCTTTTGTATTTCATTAATATATGGTGACCTTGAAGCACGTATTTTGTATAACACAAAATCTTTTATTGTATTTTAGGTCTACCGAAAGTTATTAGAGGTTGTTTTCCTCATAAATTACGATGGGATGGTCGAAACAATACATCTGAGTTTTCATGTAAAACAGATGGTTGTAATTCAGTATAATTGATTAGTAATTTTTATGATTAATTGTTATTGTTTTTTGCTATAAGAAAATAAGCTGAGAAAATCTATTTTTATACATGTAATCATATTTTTATATTTCATATTAAAATGAAGATAACATTTCGTAAGAATTTTTGTTTTCAATTTTTCATTTCATTTAAGATCTACATAATTTGCGGACATACTTATGTTGCTGTGACGGTATGAAAATGTTTGTGATAGCAAATAAAAAACGCCTTCAGTATACTTATCAATAAAAAGTTGGAAAAAAAATATTACTTCGATGCTTTCATTATTATTTCACAACACAAATTATAAAATTTATTTTTAAACAAATAATTTTTTTGTTAAGATAAGCGCACTCTAATAGCTCAGCGGGCCTTGGCAATCATGCATTATGTGCAAAACTTAATGCGTCATTGTTGTCTCGGCCATTTACGATCATATTTTTTGCTCAAATATTCGCGTGAAGAATACAAACTTTGCTATCTAAGAAAAATTATATTACTTAAATTTATAAAAGGAAATATACCCACAGATATTAGATCAAATCATTTCTAATAAAATTCAAGAGCAGATGGGCAGAAAAAAAAACTATTATTATTCGTTTTTAAAAATTGTATTCAAAGTAGGAAATTTGTTATACATTTGAATATTTACAACTTATACTTACAGGAGAGGAATATTTTTCTCTTATTGGTTTGATGATTTTGTAGCGATATTCCTGTTTAGTATTTTTATTTCAAATCCTATATGGGTATCTGCAGAAGAGATTTCAATTCAAATAAAATTTACAGTCAGTTTGATTAATTCAATGTGATTGACATATTATAAACTTATCTAAAATTTAATTAATGAATTTAATAATGGTTGTCTTTAGTTAAATTGGGTGAATGGTGCAAAGAGCACTCTTAATTTTTTTTTTATTAGTTTTGAAATTTTTGTGCTACGTAAATAGCGAGCTATAGCTCATTGGTGAATTTTTGAGCCTATCAATTTAAGGTAAATATACTATTGACAAAATTATGAATGGAACAATTTTTTTTTTTTTTTTTTAGTGATTTATTTTTTTAGTATTTATTGTAAATGTATTCTCGAATGTAAGTATATTTACGTAAATATTTTTGCTGAATTTATTTTTAGTATAAAGATAATTAAGAATAAAAAAAAAAAAAAATATTAGAATAAATTAAGAAAAAAAACGATCAAAACTAATAATAAAAAGATATCAAAGTTTTTGCTTCACTAAAACATAAAGATTTGTAATGGTATTTATTGTATTTTTGTTTTATTCAAGATCTGTAATTCTTGATTTAATTCGCCGATTTTTAGGAAATGCCAATAATTTGCAAATATACGTTTTTATCTTTGGTTCATCTATAAAAATAAAATAAAATATAATCAAATAATTTCAAAAAATATAAATTTAAATCGAAGTATAAATAATCAATAATATTAACAAAAATCTTTAAAAATTAAGTGAAACAGTTCATTCCATTATATCTATCGAAATAAATTAAATTCATTTTTATGAAACTTTCATTTGTTAATTTTTTAACGTAGAATCTCATGA
>JAABKK020010446.1:0-22299 GCA_011634745.2 Catotricha subobsoleta
ATTTTTCCAATATGAAGTTCATAAAATCGATCTTAGAAAGCAAAAAAAAAAACTTTTTTCATTTTTGGAGCAATAACTCAGACCCAAGAACAGAAAAGTCATAAACAATTATAATTTGCAATATGCTCTATTTTTCAGCGTTGCAAAGAGTCCTCGATCACCATAATTCACCATAAAAAATCAGTCAAAATGTATTTATTTTTATATGATTTTTTCCTCAAAAAACCCCTGAACCTCATTTTTTTCGGTGCGCCGGTTTGAACCGGTTAACCGAACCGAACCTATATGTTTAAAAAAAAACTGAACCGAACCCCGAACCGAACCGAACACGGGTGGGGTTCGCATTCCCTGACCGTACTACACATACCGGGGATGCATAATGGGCCCTTGCGACCTAAATGCTGAGTGGGATCTCCACTCAACCCCTTCTCTTCCATCCATCCATCCATTGGTTTTCATGCCATTTAAATTATTACAGGAATTTAATAAATTTTTAGGTGAGAAATCTGATAGATATCATTGATATCTTAAAAAACAATTAAATTCACCGCAACACAGAAAGAAAGAAAGAAAAAAAGAAAATTCCACGAAAAATTATTTCGGATAAGTGGGCAAGATTAATTTTTATGGATTCTTGTTTGCATTATTACTTCAAACAGCGTAACTGGAAACCACCAGCGTTAGGAAATGTTATACATGAATAATATTTTTGTTAATATTTGATTTAAAATTATGTGTTTACATAAAAGCGCCAAATATCTTTTGGGTATACGTACGGTTTTTAGTGGAAATTTGTTTTCTTTTTTTATTAGCTATAAAATTATATTTCACGTTCTATTAAAGGTCTAATTGCGAGCCTAATTTTAATTATGCAGTTAATTTACCCTTTTTTTTAAATAATTTTATTAAAAATCTAATTACCAAATTTGTCATTACTGAATTATGTACGCTCGAAACACACTTAAATCTTAGGTAAATATTAATTCTTAACAAACAAACAAAAAAAAGTTTTTTTCTTTTCTAAATTACAGCCGCATTTAATATATAATTATCATTATAGCATTTTGTAATTTGGAACACATATTGAATAACGCCCCATCACCAGTTCCTTAATCACGATTAAAAAAAGCTTGACAACTTTTCTTCGAATTTCCACTTCAAGCCATCATCTAATGATAATAGTATTAAGAAAGTTTGTTTTTTTTTTCTCGCCTCATTATATTTTATTTTCGTGTAGGTTTTATATGGAAAAGCAAACAAACAAACAAAACAATATACCAAACAACAACAACAAAAGTAGAGACAAAAAAAAAACAAACAAGGGGCAAAAATTTATTTTCATTCTTGGAGAGAGGTTTATGCAGCACACAGCATGTTAATAATATTCGTATATATTTTTTTTTTATTATTTCTTATTTTTTTTCTTTTTTATTGTATACATTTTAGGTGGCATAATAATATGAGGTGGGAATATTCATTATTTTTCAAAGACAATCAAGTCATTCTATTTTTATTGCTTTTCCGTAAAAGGCATATAGTAGTTCGATAAGGACAACTCCTAACCCAAACCAAATGATAAAGAATATATATATAGTTATATACAAATTTCGAAAATAACATTGTGTTTTTCTTTCTTCAGTTTTATATATCTAAAGAAATATTCGAATGACTAGGTAAATATACAACCGCCGATGTACTCTAGATATCATATATTGTGTTATATGGCTTAACGTAACACCTTTTGAAGGGGTAACATTTTATATATATATTATCATTTTCATTATGTTTGTATTATAGCTTTAAAATATATGCTATCATCCGTTATATTGTGATGAAGTAAATCCAACTGAAAAACAAAAAGAAAAAAAAGAAAATATCATATATCAAATGCGCATGTTTAACTGTTACAAAAATTCGGAAAATATCGTAAAGTCTCGATAATTTTTCTCCATATTTCATCTTTCTGATATGGAACAATTTCATTGAAATGATTCTTAAGCATTTTCTGAATTTTGGTTCAGTAGTTCAGTGTGCCTTTGTTTGTATAAATCGCTAGTACTCTCAATATAATATTGTTTGCCAGTGTTGTTTGCGATTTTACCCGTTAATTTAATATAAAATAATGCAACTATAGTTTTATAAATAAATGAACAGAAAAAAATTATGTGGTTTTTGAAGCGCGGTTCGTATTGCATATGTTCATTTATATTCACACACACCCACATAGAAGCATACTCAAATTTAAATTACATATATATATATATATTTTTTTTACTTTTTAAATATAATAAAAAATTATTAATTGATAATAAATTCCTTTTTAATTATTAAAATATTTATTTATTTAAATTGATTTGTATTTATTTTATTTATTACATTGTAAAAAAAAAAATGTTGATTTATTATTTATTTATTTTAATAATAAATTTGAATATGTAGTAGAGGAATATATCATATACTTAACAAGTAATAATATTATTATGATTATAAAATCAATATAAATTTTGGTGCGTTAACACCATCTTTAGTGTTTTAGTGCATTATTGCATACCGAGTGCAATAAAACTAAAATTATGTTTTAGTCACAGAACTGGAAATTATAAATGAATGAAAATGTTATATAAAGGATAATTTTATCTGTTTTTTTCTATTTTTTTCATTTTTATTAAATTAATTATTTTAGAGTGAAATTTGATAATTTTAAGTAATTATATTGAATTTGCTGAATTATATTAGCTATATTAGTTGATCAATTATTATTATTATTATTATTATTATTTTAATTAAAAATTATAACAATTTGAGTGTAGTGCAAATATAATCCAAAAAAAAAAAGAAAAAAGACGTTATAAAATTCAGTTGATAAAATATATTCCAGTGGATGACTGAAAACTGAAGCATATATAACCATCAGATAAATTAAATCATAATTTCTCATAGCAAAGCGTAAATGGTAAGACAAATTTAAGTGGATTTTAAGTTTAGTCACATTTTTAAATTAATTGGTAGCATTAATTTTTATGAAAACTGGTTTCTTCTGACCTTTTTTATTAAAATTAATTCTCTTCATTTTTTTTCATTATCTTTTTTTTTTTTTATCAACTTGACATTAGTGGATATTTAATTTTTAAAATTATTATTAAAAAAAAAGAAAGATAATTAGATTTATTTTTGTGTGAAGTTATATATTGGTATTGCTACGATACGTATTAGCTCAGTCGTAACTTTATATCGCACTTTGAGACATACCATTTTTAAAGAAATTTTTCTTAAGAACTGTGTTTGATTTATTTGATAAATATTTATTTGTTTAAACTTTGACCTATAACATTAAGTTCTTAACAAAACAAAAAAAAATTATAATTAGAAACATTTACTTAAAAATATAATCTCAATGTATATAATTTTCAAAAATTCAAAATAAAAGAAAAGCGGCTAATTATGCCATTACACTACACTTTATTTTTGCTATTTATTAAACCCGGCGTTTATAAAAAAAAAATTCTCGAGATTTAGTACAAGCTCGACCACAAATGCAGAGTTTCCGTCGCTATAAAATATTTATATTTTGGTTTCGATCCATCATTCACTCATTTCAAAGAAAATCCAAAAAGTGATTTTTTGGAGAAGGTTCCAATTCATTTTTGGATATCACGACGCAAAAATCACCACAGATCGACTTCAAAACCAATACATATATTTTTATGCGTCGGTAAGTTGATGACCAAAATCTGTTCTCACAAAATTCAAAAAGCAAGTGAATATAGGAAAAAATGTAACCAAACCAAAACTTTATCATTTTTCCAAAATAAAATCAGAATATTTTGGTAGTTATTCGGTATATACTTATTATATTTATACAATCGGTCGATTGATTATTTGATTTTTCCACAAGATATATAAAAAAAAATCCATTTAAGATTATCAAAAATGTAATCTACTGGAAAATAAACGTTAAAAAAAACATTTTTCTTTAAATATAAATATGTACATAGAATGCATACAGCATAACACCCCAAACCACAAAATGCGCCAGTCTTTCCAATAGTAATTTATTTCCCTTTCCTGTTCTATTAGGCGCATATTTATATATATATATTTTACTTTTCATTATGACTTGAATTTTCACCATTTATTGTAGTAAGTACAATAGAGGTAATTATTATCTATACCATTAGTGCATTTACTACATTTACTCAGCTCCATTTGTGTATAATGGTATACTATAGTTAATATTTTTATTTTATTTTTTTTATTATTTCTAGTTAAGTGGGTAGATAGAGTATATTATATACTTTTCTATCGGCCCTTAGCCCTTACTTATTAATCAAGTTTTATTATATGTACCTAGACCCACCTATATTTATGTACGCGGTAGTAGCAAAGAAACAAAAGAAAGAATAAGAAAAAAAAACACATTTTTTTTTTATTATCATTATAGTCAATCTATACATACATATATTTTAAGTTTGACATAGTTATTTCTCTTGCATTTTTAACTTGATTTTTAAATCGATATTTTAAGTTTTCTGTTATGTATAAAAGCATGCATAATTTTTTTTTAGAACAATGACCTATGGCATGTTTTCAAGCAATTATTTTAAATTCGAATTGAAAATTTACCATTGTGATTGAATCTGATTGTAATATAGTAGTCACAATATGGAATGCAAGTCTAAATTTATCACAGAAATTTTATAACATAAACACAAGCAATTTTCTATTTTCTTTAAACTAAATCTATTCCTAATTCCTATATAAATTTAAATAATGAATATAGCGACTGACTGCGGGATGAGAATATGTCGTATAATATAATAAATTATACAAAAATATGTAAATGGAATAAAAATAAGTGAAGTGGAAAAATAATTTATTTTCGATTTAATAAAATTAATTCCTAATAATTTTCATTTAAATTTTAATATAAAGCCATAAAAAATGGCGATATATACAGTAAAATCCTCTCTAAATCGACTAATTTCGACTGGATTCGAGAACTTTCTATATTATTAGAATGGATTTTATCAAATACTCACTCAACAAATCAATTTAAAAATATTTATTTCACCTTTTATTAACGACCTTTTATAACCGCGTTCTAAATTATGCATTTTAGTTTAATTTTTTACTTTTTTGTCGATCTCGCAAATTTATCTCTAATGCAAAAAAAATAATATTTGTTTTAAATTGGTATCCGCATGAGAGAGTTCCGGTTCTGAAAGAGTTTCCTGTATATAACAAATTGGTTGGCAATGTTAAATTATGTTGATTAAAATATTATATGTAATTGGCAATTTAGCATTATTTTAATGAAAATAATACCTTCTCATACATATAATTTTATTATATTCGAAAAGGTTTTTATCAGGAAATTGCCATCACGAAATAAGCTTTTCATTTCTATTAAGTAATTATACCAAATTGAAACAAAACCAGTTTAATAACACTTAGAACCCGTAAATTTACACAAATCACGACTAAAACCATTTACTGAAATAGAAGTTCATTTAAGGCTTAACTATTCTCCCTTTTTATAACTTGAGAAGAAATCAAGTTGAAATTTATTTCTGAAGAACCAAGTAAAAACTGTATGATTGCGCGCGTTAATTCATTTATCATACGTTTATCTCGGAAGCTTCGCAAAGTATAACAATAAAATACGAGATAAACAAAAAATATTAGTTTCACAATCTTGTAGAACATCGACCAGGAAATCCTTCTATTGCCAACCATTATGCACAATGCATATATTTTTCTGCTCTAATTTAAACTCAAAGTAACAAAAGCAGAAAATTAATGCTTTATACAATTTAATTTACTTCAATTGTTAGCAAAACTTTCAGTTGTTTTAAATTTATGTGTAAATGTACTATCGGTTGTGAAGTCTTTTTGTAAAATTTCCATATTTTTATGCAATAAATTATCTGTTAAATAATTCTTGGAAAATATACAATTTGAAATATATCTTTAAATTATCGCATATGTTTGTTTTCTCGAACCCAACCATCAACCAACTATTCAAAAAATTCGTTTAGGCGTTTATAATTGTCTTGAAACATGCAATAAGCGCATGAATGATAGCTAGCATTTCTACAGACATTTAAAGGATATTATAATAGTTTTCTTTCCTGAATAAAAATTACCGTGTGCCCGCGATTACGTCTAATCAAATCATCAGTAAATTATTTAAATGTTTTCCATTATTTCCGCACGCTGTTATATACATATTTTCAGTTTATCTAATATTTCTTTATTATTAACCACCAAATATTTCATTTTAATCTTTTAACCAGAGAAAACAAAACTGAATTTCAATTGAATTTGAATATTTATTAAAACGCGACTATTTACATTCACACAAAAATAATATTTTTAATGAAAATTTTGGTACGAGCAAAATAAATATACATTTAACATAACCGAAGAAAAAAAAAAATAAAAAGAATAACAAACAATAAAAATAATAATAAAGTAAAATCCTATAAGACTCATTTGTATATTTTACGAGCTTTTATGATGTGATGTAATGTGATGTGATGCGATGCGGAAATTTCGAGGTATTTGTTTGAATTTTAGGTCAATTTCACTACCATATTTGCTATTATTTTATTTTCTCGTCGCTATTTTTTATTTAATTTTTTTGTTTTCAAAGCGAATGTAGAAAACCTTTTTCCAAAATATATATATGTATTTTTTTTGTTTTTGTTTTTGTTTTTGTTTTTATTTTTGTTTTTGTTTTTGTTTTTATTTTTATTTTTGTTTTGTTTTATTACGCTTGTCTTGTTATATAATATTGCACATATATATCAAATTACAACGTAGTTTTATCTTCTATTTATCCATATTGCAAATAACACTTGAATAAATATTTATATACATAAACATTATCGTCTATATGGTTTGTTAAATGTATCAGATCCCATCACTCAATTCATAACATATAATTTAGAAATAAAGATTTCTGTACATTTATAGATAGATATATTTGCTATGCAAAAAATCTACATTTGCTCGCTGAAGGGAACAAAACCATTTTATTTCTGATTTGAAATGAACAACATCGTGAAATTGAATATCTTGATTCGTCTAGCTGACAAAATTATAAAAGGTAAAAAGAAAAACAAAAAAAATCTGTAAAAGCAAATGTATATAAAAGTGTCACGCTTGTCAAAGAAAAAAGGTTCCGTGAATAGATTTGAATATTATGGCTTCTGGGAATAGCATTCGTCAGGTTTCTTTATGATTGAACTTCTAAAATAATTTACAGTTCTAGAATCCGCACTGGCTTAATTTAAGTAAAAAATCCTGTTATTAATATGAGTTTTATTTTACTTCATTACACCAATTTATAATAAAAAAAAATCTTTTCTTTTTCACTGAATATAACTTAAGCGAATTTTTATTGTTATCTACCTATTACTTAGATTTAAGTTAATATCGTTTCTACTCATTTATAATCGAATCTCTCTTTCTTTTTCTTTTTTTTTTTTATTATACTTAAGATTTTCTCAACAACAAACAAGTACAAAATATCACTTTTCAACAAAAAGGAAATGATGATAAAAAGTATTTGCTTTTAAAAGATTTTCCTTTATTTTTATTGTACATTAAAAATAACAATAAAAAAGATGAATGGTCTTGTACACCCTGAGGTTACCGCTCTAATAATTCATCATCACATAAAAAACAAAAAAAAATAATCATTCTCTGCACAATTTTCAATAAAGCGATATAAACAAATTAAGTAATCAAATGATAATGGATGAGATAAATTATATTTTCGTAATTTAGCACATCGACGATCAATTCCGAACAAACCTGATATTTATTTTCGAAAATCATAAATAAAATTGATACGAACTGCTCATGTATATATGGATAAATATATTAATGTGCATATATTATAGAAATGTATGGTGAATAATGTTTTAATAAATTTGCGGACGTCATGTCAAATTGAAAAAGTATATATTTTATAATAAACTAACTCGCGTAATAGTGATGTGTATTTGGGAAAATGTAGAAATAAATAATTTGTAAGAATAATCATCGATCGAACATGGATTTTTTTTCGTGTCATTAATTTATTATACATTTTTTATGCTCAACATCTTCAAGTTCGTCATCAGCTCTCAGTTTTTCTATGAAATTTCATTTTGTTCGATGGCCTTTTTTTCTCAATTCGCTTATTTCTTTTTTTTAGTATACTCATTTGTTCAGACTTAAATATGTACGAGTACAAAGGGGAAAATAAAAACGAACAACAAATAAATCCTTTATTTTCTTTTCTTACCAAAAATTCAAACTAAGAGTTCAACTTTTTCTTTGTTTTCTTTTTTTATTTTTTTTTATCTTGTACAATGCCAACAAAAAAAATCCATAAATTTTAATTTCAGCCAATAATGAGCTTAGAGAAACATTACTTATTGCCTTAACAGCAAAATGTGTACGAATACGTTTATTGATATAAGAGCTCAAAGGTTTTTTTTTTTAATAATTATATTACTTATATAAGATTAAATGTAGATATTTTATAAATACACAAATGCACAAACAAAGTAATACGTAGAATGTTCTTTTTATGTAGAATGTTCTTTTTATGTTTTTTGGGTTGTTGCAATTTTTTCACTGAAAAATACGGTAAATCTGTTAAGACTAAAATTAAATACATATATATATATTATATATATATATTTTAATTAAGTATAATTGATTTTCTAATCTACTTAGGGTAGAGCGGGGCACGTTGGCAACAGGGGCAGGTTGAAACCAATATAAATTATTTTCAGAGCATTTGTTATTCAATAGAATTACAAATGTGAAATAAATTGACCGTAAATTATAGAATATACCTGTCTGTAACATAAAATTACTGCTTGTGCCACTAATATTTCAATATATTGTTTTGTTAAAATTTGAGTTAAATAAAACCAATGCCTAATTAATTTAAATATACGCAATTATCATGTATTATATTTAAAACAAGTGATACTTAATTGCATATATCAAAAAAATTATATTTAATTTGAAATTATATTAATCTAGTTTTTCATGAACTTTAAATTTCGTAAAATTCAATGAATTTTAAAATTTTTAATTAACATTTACAAGGAATTTAAAGTAATTAAAATACTCTCAATCTCAAATTTTAATAAAATATAATTTGATTCAAGAAAACTATTATTCATGAAGGTCTAATGTAATGAAACAATGAAAGGCAAAATACATTGTTCAATGTTCATATTATTTATTATTTAGAAGATACTAAATTCTAATTTTTAAAGTTATTTATTACGATTAATACTATGATTTTTATAGCAACGCAATATTAATTAATTAGCAATTAGTAATAACTATTCTATTTTAAAGAAAAAGAAAATTGATAATTAATAATAATTGTATATGTATTTCTTAACAATAAAAATTTGAATTACTTAGGACGACTAGCGAAAATCAACTATTCTAATAAACTATAATATTTATTTCTTTTTGTAACAAACGAATTAACATCCTACCGATTGCAACTATTCATTTTTCCAGGTTGACATACTGCCAATAACTTTTAAAAAAGTTATCCGTACATTTATTCAAAATGATTGTAGCAGAGCCTCAAATGATAGAGATATTATTGACAGAGCAGTTAATGTTGTCAAAATATATAAACGAAAGATTTTAAAATACCTGTTCGTTCATTGGTTTGTTATTGCGGCAAAATTTTAGCAGAAAAACTATATATATATATATAAACAGTATAATAAATTTCTTTTTTCCTAAATTGATATATTTTCTTCTATTCTCTGATTAAAGAAGTTATGCCAACCTGTCCCATATGATAAACCAGGCTACCTCGTGAAAATGAAAATTGAGAGGGAGGTTGGCACAGTGAAAATCAGGCTGTATCTCCGTAAGCGTAACTGGCTTTAGAAATCACGTTTCATCATATTTATATAAAAAGTGTGCCTACCTGCCCCGCTCTACCCTACACGAAAAAATCAAAATAAAAATAATAATAAAAAAAAACTTAATAAATAAAAAGTAATATTCACTAGGTGTGCTATCTATCTAACTATATACCTTTTAAAAAAATATAATAATATTTCAGAAAAAAGGTAAAAATGTTAATTTATGTTTTCCGACTTGCCATTGTAGAAATATGTTGAAGTTCTACATTTACATCTCTAATATAATAAGCTCCAACACGCTGTTTATTAGGTACCATAATTGCGTACCTCAATAAATTTCACGAAAAAAAAAGGGGAAAAATGTACGTGTTAGGATTCATTTCTATTGAGGCTCAGTTATCAGCAACAGTCAGTCAGTCATTCAATGTAAGAGGAGGTATTACAAAATATATATAGAATTATAAACACGTAGATGCTAATCAGTATATATTGGTTTTGTCACATACTTAATGGAGGTTGAATGAAAAATATTTGAAAATATAAAATTTTTCTTCGTTCTTCGTGTAACAGAATATTCTTAATGGGCGCCCAATCGAAATGGCAACAGTCCAGTTTAAAGAAGAATATAGAAATTGATAGAGAAAGTGATTGATTGCTAATCAATAATGAGCTTTTTCTTATCGTTTTTCAATTGGTTTAACCTTCCTGCTGTCTTCAGTCGGACGGACCATTTCAAATATTTTCTATCCAAAAAAAAAAAAACAATATACGACAGATAATATAACTATAGCAATATTTTTTTACTTATTTAACACATTGTTTACAATGTAAGTACTGATAAAATTGAATATAAAACAAAAAAATAAAATCAAGGAAATTATTTTTCGTCGAAAATTTTACACACGGGATTAATTAGTTTTGTGAGTAAACCATTTTTTGAGTTGTTTCTATGTCAAGTTGAACTTTTATTATCATTTTAGTCCTATTTTTAAGTTTAAGTGGGTGGACCAACCTTAATTTTGTATTTCGCTGATTCAGTTATTAACTACATTTGCTGATAAATGATTTTTGCTTTTTTTTTTATGTGAAAATATATTTATTAATTTGATAAAATTGAACGTTGAATTACTGGAACAGCTAAAATGAAGATTAAACGAGGAATTCGCTCAAGTTATAATATTTTAAAAGTATTTTGAAACCAAGAAAAAATTAGTGAAAGCGTTAAGAATTAAATTAGTTTTGTTGCTCTGCTCATCTGTAATTAGAAAATCTTAAACAATTAATTGTGTCCTCTCTATATCTTTTTATAGGGACTAATCATTGGCAACTAATTTAATTCTATTTGTACAATAAACCGTTCACAGCATGGTTTATGTTTTTTGCCACCATTATTATTTGTACTGAAAATACGGCGCTGCATGTATATCTGTGGGCAACTACAACAACAAAATACATTGCTTTGCCCACAGGATAAGCGGTGCCTAGCGGAATTTTTCAACACGAAAAGCATGGTTTATGTACATAAAACATAATTAAAAATATTATTCAAATATGAATTTAGACTATAATATGAAATTACATTCGTCAAATGTCGCATAATGTATCTGTTAAACTGCGATGCAAAGTTTCCAGTCCTATATCACGTTAACTCAGGTTTTCCAGTGTCAAATACATTTTTTTAAATAAAAAAAAAGAAATTTCAACTACATATTGTGAAAATCCACAGAGACCTGCTATCAGTATTTTTTTTTCTTGCTATTTGTGTACAAATTTTATAAAATAATAAAAAAACAGAGCTATATCTAACATATACGAAAATGACGTATCTGAAACTTTCTTCTTTTTAAAAATTGCGCCAATATTTTTTAACGAATTCATAAAATTAACATAAATTAGCATGATTCGAAGCCATAAAAAGAATTTTCAATTTTTTTTTTTTACTTTTTATGTAAATCCCAAATTTTATCTTTATCTGCTACCATTTAAAAAAAAATAAATATTTTGAATGATTTCTTGCTTGCTTATTGGACAACTTTAAATTCAACACCTCAGCACATTTTGCATCATTAAAAATTAAATAGTATAGATAGGTAATACTTAACAAACATCCTATTGATTTCCGCTCATAGCGTCCAACACAATTTCAAACGTAGGCAAAATGCCAAAAATAAAGAAACGTGTTAAATAAATAAATAAAAAAAAGTATGTTTTCGCTTAAATCGAAGATTCCGTATATAAATAAGAATTTTCACTATAGTAACTATTTTCTATACTGAAAAGTGAAAACTATCTCTATTTTAAATCTATTTATTAGAAATTACTATTGCTATGAATTTATTTCTACTCTAAAACAAATCCATCTCTACTTGTATATATGATTGTATACCAATTATAGGAAGAAATTTTAAGCTTTATTATCATCTAGTTAAGTTTTACCTGTAATAAAAATTTGCTGATAAAACTTAAATTCTCGTTTACATTCATACCTAATTGACACAGTTCCGTTCATAATGATATAATATAATGGTTATCGATTGCGTGCCATGTACCTCCGAATTACATAAAAGATTTTGATAATGTCGAAACTAATTTTACCTTGTTTAATATTAGCAATCTATACTTAAGATTATCCATAATGTATGTTAATAATAAACATTTGAATCTCTGCACACGGTAAAGTAATAATAATTACATTAATGTTTTCTTTAATTATTGGTACAAATCAGAAAAGTAATTATCCACTCGCATCATTTCTAAGAATATGGGTAATAATCAAATGGTAAAAGAGAATTGTTATACATAACAAATTTTCCATCACAACGTAAGTCAAGCAATCTGTGAAATAAATTAAAAGATTTTTCAAAGCCACTATATACATATATAGGTATAATTAGGACAAACTTCAACAAGACCGGATGGATTACCAAGAAAAAAAAAATCAAAGAAATATATAATTACTTATTACTTGCTTATATAGAAGTAAAGTAAAAAAAAAAATTGTCACAAAATATTAAAATCTTTTAATTTCAATTTATCTGCTTTGCAGCTAAAAAAAATAAAATATTCTACTTAATTTATGAATAAAAAGAAAAATTACAATAAAAAGTTTTAAAAATGAACATAAAATGTGAACAAAAAGTTTATAAAGTCATTCTGTCGTATCTCTTGTTAAGACAGGTAGGTATCTGCGTCATTTTATGTTTTTATTTATTTCTTTTTTTTTGGCGGATTCAACCGAAAAATAACTAAATATATTTTAACACAATTACACTTTGTGAAAATGGTTAATGCAATCTAACATTTTATTTTCCATTTATTTTAAATTATCTCTCTTTGGATATATAAAATTATATTTATCTCTACTTAGTTACAGTAGCAATAAATTTTACTTCAGCTTTTCAGCATGATGCCGCTACAATACTACTAAAAAAAAACGAGAAGAAAAATACTCCGTTTTGTAGTTAGAGCAAATATACATAGTCAAATTGGTATAAAATTGTTTAAAATACATTGTCATTAGAAACTTAGTGTTACACTTACAGTACATAATTCAAAGCTGTTTCTTTGAATGTTGTGATACGAAAAGGAAAATATCAAAATAGGAAAATTGTATTTAACAAATAAACAATTAAACAATAATACAATGATGTATTTATATGAAAATAAATTTAATGGAAACACAAGAGAGCATACCCTACTGAAAATTATTTTAAAATCAATATAAAAACTATACCAACGAAAATAAAATCATTCTATACAAAAACCAAACTTATTTGAATTTGGATACATATTCAAAATGATATGAATTTTAAATCGATTCAGTACGGAAGACCGTGAAACTTAAACTAAGTTCATAACATTATCAGAAATCGTGTATCTACGCCATATTAAAAATGTACTGAATTGATTGTATGGTTTTCCACTAGGGTATTGCACAGTTTTAATATGAGTTAGCTAGAAGATCATTGCAGTTGTGCGTATATTAGATGATATTATACAATATTATATGCTTAGAAGTTTATTTAGTGATTCAGAATATGGTTAGAGATCAAATTAGACAACTTAGATGTTCATATTTGCTTTATCTTGTTTACAAGTGAATTTTTAAGACGATTTTCTTTATTTTTATTTCGTTGTTTACTTTATGTTCATAACCAGAAGAATTATAGTGACAGAATAACAGACACAAGAAAGCTTATGTAATATATGTATTTGTATATATACTTTCGAAATTGTTACATTATTTATATTTCCATGAAATTTGTTTAAGTCCCTTATTTCCATTCCAATAATATTTTCATTTCAGAAAAAAATTCAAAATTTATTATAATTTCATGCATTACTGGTAGTGATGGGATTTTTCCGGAAAAACATAAATTTGAAATTTCACAAAAACATCTACAGGCATATTTCTGGAATATTTTAAAAATATTTGCAAAAATTAAAAACTATTAAATTTCTGTACTTTACTTTTCGTCTTTACTATTAATGCCGAGAAAACCACTAACATATTTATTGCAGAAAATACATATTTACTAAATAAGAATAATATAATATTAAATGTTTTATTATTATTACATATCGATGACTGCACCGCAAAGTGCTTCATGCGCTCATAATGCTATTGTTTATAAATATCAAATGTGTTACATATATTGTTTTCACAATATTCCATTTTTTAGTTGCAGGGTAGCTATATCGATATATACACCTACGTAATAAAATAACTCGCCGTTAGAACTAAATTTGATCGTCAACAATGGGGCAGGAACAGAAAATAAAGTATTGTCTTTATATTATTTTTAGGTAAAGAATTCAAAAATATTCAAACGTATTTTTTTACTTTTCGTTAATTTTTATGGTTTCTACTATTTAAATTGGTACCAAAATTTGATCCCATTCGTATGTGTGTGCGAATGGGATCAAACTTAAATAAGACAATCGATTTTGTAATTATATTATTTTATTTCACTTTTTTCATAATAATATAAAAAAATATCGTTAAAAAATTGTATTGTGTTGAACATTTACGTTATTTAAATTTGATCCCATTCGCAACATACACACGAATGAGATCAAATTTTGGTACCAATTTAAATAAATACCATAAAAATAACTGAACAAAGAAGAAAAAAATCGTGCCGAATATTTTTGAATTCTTTACTTAAAAATATTACAAAGACAATAATTATTCATTTGTCCCGACTCCCATTATCATATGCACAAACATAAATACATTACAAAAACACCTACATTTAAACTATAACATTAAATATAAATAGTGTTTTATAGTATTTTTTTTTTATAATATAATTATAGTGTAAAATTAAGTTAAATTCATGTTAATTTCTTTCATAGAAAAATTTATAAAATTAAGTATTTTACTGAATCTAGATAAAAAAAAAAAAAAAACAAGGAAGTCTATTATAATTGCATTATTGTATCCAATTTATTAATATGCACTACATGTAAATTGTAAAAGTGATTTTATTATTTAACGCCTCCATAGAAAATCAAAAAATCTTTTTTTTTGACCTATGACCCTTTAGAGTCAAGATCACATTCGGTCCGGTCACTCTACAACATAGTATAAGTTTTATCACTACTAATGTTTGAGAAAACATGATACAGATAAGTATTATTATCTTGATAGACCCAGCAATTTCTGAAAAAAAATAGCATTTGAACTCTTGGGGTTAAGATCACATATTTACTCACTCTACAACATAGTATAAATATGATCCCTATCGGCCTATATATATATCTGTAGATATCCATTTCTATATCTTCATCATTATCCTCGTTTCATTATCGAAATACCTTACCTTACCCTACCTAAAGATAAGATAGAAGCGTAACAATTGAATATTTTCTTAATTTTGTAGATATGTATTATTATTATTGTTTTAATTGATTTAATAATTGATGTTTTAATTGATATTTATAATTATTAAAATATGGTTCAGAAATTTCCATGTTTTTCTAGTAATTTCTGCAGGTTCTCCCTCGTAAAAGCTAAAAGTTTATACTAGTTATATAACTAACAAACAATAAAATTAGTAAAATAAATTCAAAATAAAAGTTGTAAATTGTTATTTTTTTTTACAAGCAAATGCATTTTATTTCCATCTTTTTCCTACACATTGCATGCACCCATTTTGTTATAATATGTTATGCGGTTTAAGTAAGTACCTACTCTATATATGGTATGATTTCCATTCAAAGAATATAGTGTTGGCCTCATTTTGACATGCAATTTACTTCTACAAAATCAATAAATAAATTTCGTTTATTTTGGTATTGTTGTTCATACGCTGATGTGTATGTGCTATGACTAGCGGCTATATTATGATATGATACGCTCTAATATTTTTCATTTTCAATTTCTGGTAAGTATATCGAACCAACAAAAACAAAATCAGAATCGCATTTGTTTACATCTAATCCCTATAGAATATATATAAGTAACCATTCCGCTATATTATAACATTATGTATATATGACATGCAAGTTATTATTATTATTAATGGTTTATTATGATAACACTTTAATTTTACCTGAATTATTAGTTTCTTTTTTTTTATTAAAACCTCCAACCTATAAAATAACAAACTGGTGGTAATTTGATTCTTTATCAATTCTAATGAAATTTATGTAATATTAGAAATTCTGCGAAAATCGCATGGACATTAATTACTCATTAAGTGAAATGGTATTAAATTAAATACTAAGGAAAAATACTTTACATAAAATATAAAATACACTCATGTTGAGTTCGTATTTGCATACAAAATAAATGTCAATACTTTCAAATATATTATCAATTCATTCAATCATTCATTAATAATATATGTATATACTTGAAGTGGAGATAAAGTCATCATCATCATAACCATATCATTAGGTACCTATATTAAAATAACATCATAAATTAAAATTTGTGTCGGTTGTAACCACACGCGTTTGTTGTCATTTATTCTTCAATCTCTGAAATTGACAGACACGCGTTCATACATTATGATCATCGCTAATAAAAGTTTTCTACTCGTTGCCTTCCTATTATATATTGAATTATGGTAAGCGTGATCTCTATTATGTCATGAATAGTAAAAAAAAAAGGAAAAAAAAAACTGATTAATTTCATCAATCATGTACCAAATTCATTTATATCTACTGAAATACATGATTGTTGCCGACATTCGATTAATAAAAAAAGAAATAAAAGGAGTAGCTTAAAGAGCTTTATACTTTATGTGGATACTCTATTTTAAACTAAAAAAAAAAAAAAATGTATTTTTTTGTTACTGTGACATAATCAACCTTTAAAATGGAAAATGAACATGCAAAGCACGAAAGAAAATAAAATATAATGAACGCTTATATTACGAATCCCCAAATTTAAAATCCTTTGAACTTAGGGATTCGATATATGTTGTGTAATCTAATCACCTATCCGTAACGAAAAAGAATCTCATTTTTCATAATATAGGTGAAATTTTTGCTAGCATTTGTCCTATAAAATAAAAAAAAAAAAAGAAAAAAAAGAAAACAAGCTTTAAAAAATGTGAGTAACAAAATGTGTTGTTAGAAGAACTAATAAATTATTTCTTCAATTTTGAACATTCAAAAACCCACAGAATTAAATATATATGCAAGAAAAATTTAAGTAGATTTTTCTTTTTTCCATTTAATTTCTGAACAACTTAAATTTTGCAATTCAACAGAGTTAAACTTGTTAATAAGAACAGATACAAAAACTTTTCGTTTTGTTTTCATTTCTCATTTTCAATTTTCTAGCTTTCAATTACTTGATTACAGAATGCAATTTAAAAAATAGGATGGTTCAAAACATATTACAAATAAATATAAGATAAATTTCGAAAATTATAATGAAATTAGAAAATTTATCAGAAAAGTGAACTGGGTTAGGGTTATATCAAACCCACCTCTAATATACTTATAAACATTAGTATATCACATACAAAACCAAAAGCTGACGTGACATGCTTTGTTAAAATATATCGTGGTATAGCTATGTTTCATCTACATGGTAAAATAGTACCTAAATTCAAAAATAAAATATAAAAAAAAAAAACAAAATTATGGCATATACTACACACCGTATTATAGCGGTTTATGTGCGGTTTATTCCGGAAGCAATATATATATATATATTTATATAGTATTATAAATTTATAACGTAAAATATATTGTGAGAAAGAGAGACCACAATTTGGCTGCTTTTTTATGTTACCACGGAAATGTTTTCGATATTGTGAACCGATAAAATCATTTATTTATGTAGAATATACTTAATATAACGCGCAAAGTATGCATATTTGAATATTAATTACTATTTTATGAACCATAACTTAATATCAAAATGTTAAATAAAATATGTTTATACCCATCAATAACAATAGAAAAATAACATTTCATTGCTTAATTCGAAATGAGATTAATGTTGCTTGCAATAATTTTATATTATTGTATAAAGATTTTATGAACTTTTCGACTAAATGATTTATGTTATGACCTCAAAATAATTTTAATCATTTACGACCGTACAATGTACATAATGATCATGTCAGTTATAATATCACATTATTATATATTAATGGCATATAGTAGATATTCTATCTATAAAACCACATCCATCCATATATAGGTAGGTATATACTATTATATGACCTCTCAAATATTTAGTTCTTAATGGCATTTATAGCTATTCTCTGTCCTTATATTTCACATTGAATATCTAAATATCTTTTCTGATAAGTACACATACTACATACATTTCTTCTCTAATTATGTTATGAGAACAGAGATGTTAAATGTTAGATTGAAACGGCGGCTGATGGTTTATCAAATATTTTCGGTAGGTAGTGCCTAAAACTTTGGTTTTATTTTGTGAAAAAACATATTTAGGTAGCCAGTTTTATTAAGTTTTTACATGATTTGAAAATGTCACTACTATTCAAGTCTCAATGCTTTTGGGACTAAAATAAGAATATAATATGGCTAAATAAAATAACTAGATTAAAGTTATAATTTTTATTTTGAATAATTTTTGTCTTTAAGTAATTTGATGTTCACTAACATTATGTAATATCAGTTAAACATTAGTTTAATGAATATTTTCAAGATAAATGATGTGCGGAGCGGAGCTTATAAGACTTGTGACACTCAATTATGCCATCAAAATAAAATATCTAATGAATTGCGCTTTCTCCGTCATCGTTAAAATCATACAACACATCTAATTATTATTAATTATTGTTATTTCGTTGTGTTTTTACTAAAGTTTCCCACTGTAAACTGGCGGGCTACCGACTCTGGGTGAGAATTGGTATTTTATATTATGTAATATATTTTATTAAAGGTATGAAATAAGGTATAAAACTTGGTGTTACATAATTTTATATGAAAGGGGTGTGATATATGTGCTAAAAAATTATATGTAAGTATGTATGTATGTTACTTACCAAACTTTATTAATGAACTCGGCTTCAGTTACCCTTCTTCATTAATATTTCTCACTTTTTCACATTACCTTTAATATGAACCAGAGCATTTTGAATTATTTTACATACTTTAAATAGACTCAATGGAGATTATAATGAAGCCAGTAAGTACGTTGTGTGAATTAAACCTATGCGATTGATCTAATAAATTATTTTATGTGATATTCGTGATCTTGGTCTGAACTGAAACTTCATGACATCGTTCTTGTAACAAGCCTACATGGCACATGTCTAACGAGTAAAAGAAAATATAAAATTTGAGATTAGATATGCTTAAAAGATAAATTATAGAGGGCTAAATTGAAAAAGTCAAAAGAAGGCTAAGTAAACATATACGAGGTGAATGAAAAGTTGACATACATTTCATTTAGTTTTACTTTTAAAAACTCAATAATAAATGGATAGCATAATGGTGTTAATATTATTGTATGTGATGTCTTTAACGTGAACAGATAAAAATGAATGCTTTAAGCCTACACAGCGGTAATTATAATTCAATATTCTTTTCTATTGATAGAGAATGAAATAAAAATAAAATGTTTGAATAATGATTTAAATTAATATTAAATGCAGTTAGCGCATAATGAATTGCATTGACAAATAGATTTAAATAACAAAAGAGCTTATGAGTAATGAATTATAAATTTTACAAAAAAAAAGAAAAAAAACATTTTCCAATGTGGAGAAAACATAGTTGTATATTGAAAATGTAGTATTGAATAGAATAAGCGAATATAATTTTGCAAAATTTTTAGTGGTTTAGGTGGTAGTGTTGACATGTTTAAATTAATGTTTATTTAAACACTGATGAAAACAAAATAAACTAAATTAAATATATATGTCTCTCAAAATATAATTGGAAGTACAAACTAATTAAAGTTCATCCAGTTTATTTCAAGAAAACTTCACGAAGTAAGCTAATAAGAAAAGTAGTTTAAATATTTAACAGAAATTATTTATGTGAAATTAAATCATTTACACTAGTCGCGATTTCAATTCAAAATAATAAAATTAATTTTAATTTTTTTTATAGTAGTTACTGATTTTCTTGAAGATTTTTATCAAAATATGCGAAACTTTGAAAATTCATTGTGGTTTTATAAACTATTATATAAACAAATTGGTTTTTATTCGATAAAATCAAAAATCAATTTGAATTGACAGCTTTTTATTTATTTATTTTGTAACTAGACTTAAATTTATTTTATCAGTTCACGGAGGTTGTTTTTCTTAAATGAAATAGCGTCGTGATGGCATCATATTTGGTAATAGACGACATAAGTTCTTTGTACTCATAAATGACAAATGAGATATAAATTTGTGTGGCTTTATCGTACGGCTATTGAAAATTCCATCAACATTTTATAATTCTATTTATTTGGCTAAATAAAGTTATTGTCAGACGTACTCAGGGTCGTTATTAGATCTTCTCGAAAATTAAACAAAAATTAATTTATATCAAAAATTCTAAGAAATGACGATTGAACTAAATTTTACGTTGTAACCAATTATTTATTTTAAACAAAGACAAAAATCGATAAATAAATTTAATTAAGGATTTGTATCGGTGTCGACAGAGTTTAATTTTAAATATATTTAATTAATATGAATTTAATTAAATCTTTAACAACGCTATCTACCCTATATACTGAATGGTGTACGATGGTGTAGGATGGTGCACTTTATTTAATTGCTATTTTTAATTTTGATTCGATATACATATCACTTATTGCTATTGCTTATCTTTCGACATTGCGCCAGCCACTATGGTTTCTTATTTGCAATAGCAAGTAAATTAACATCTAACCGATGATGTCGGAGTAGATATGTATTTCATTTTCTTCTTATATTTTTACATAACAATAATTGGCCGTTATTTTCTTTGTGTTTCGATGCGAAACTTACAGCAGAGATTTTCGAATTTTTCAATATGAATAATTGATAATAGGAAACAAACAATACGAAACTTGAAGTGTTAATAATCCAGAACATAGACAAATAAATCTTAAAAGAATCGTAGAAATTATAGTATGTATTGATTTTCACATACGAAATCGATGGAAGATTATTATGACAAAAACTTACGATTTCTGGTTTCCAATATTATTTTTGTTCTTGTCCAATATTTTGTCTGACGGACAACAGCGCTTTTCATAGTTGTGTCTTCGATATATTGGTGATTTATTGTTGGTGTTAAGAAAGATATGAACGATTAATTGCCCTAAGGGTTTTATCCATTCAATAAATTTTTCAATTACATTGTTTGAATGAGTATCGTATTTATATTGTATGAAGAAAACTATAGCTACTATTTTCAGTAGGGGTTTTACCTTCCCTCTGTTATTTGATGTTATTTTGTTTCATTTCATGGCTTTTAATTGGCTCGTGTTATTTTTGCAGCCAATCAGATACTGTTAAAAATAACTAAATAATATCAAATAACAGAGTGAAAGAAAAATTGATAGTGATTTCCTTTGTGGAAGAAAAATGTAAACACATAAACAAATTTCTAGAAACTCTGCATATCTGATATTTTTGATTGCATGTACTTGTATCCAAACGTACGCACGGGGTAGGGGGGGGGCGGTGTATTACCCCCCCTGAGTTTTGAGGATTTTTTTTTTGAAATCGATTTTGTGATCGCCGATGATGAATTTGTAGAAAATAGTATCTTTTTTCAGTTTTCAGAATAATGATTTTCATACAGCGCGGTTTTTTGCGCGGTATAGAAGTGAAGACCTTTTTTTTTTGCTCTCACATTTTACTTATTGAAGTAAAAAAAAAAAATTTTTTCGCCAGAAATCCAAAGCGTGCGCACGTCTGCTTGTATCTATATAGTTTTCGGCTTCGTTTGTTTCATTTGATAGTTC
>JAABKK020010446.1:22399-44398 GCA_011634745.2 Catotricha subobsoleta
CGCCAGAAATCCAAAGCGTGCGCACGTCTGCTTGTATCTATATAGTTTTCGGCTTCGTTTGTTTCATTTGATAGTTCTCTATTATCTCTATAATTTCCCTATTCGATGTACTTTCTCATTTTGTATTTGTAATAGCTGTCGCTGGTCAACGATCACATCGTATGTGCATAAATAACTATTTGCATTATATATTTCGGACTGCCATAACTAAACTAAACTAAGGGTCTTCTGTCCATCTCTTATTATAATCCGACTAAACTAAATACAATTAAGAATAATAATCGCAGTATCTATAATAAGAAAAATGTTTGGAATAGAAAAACGAAAAAAATTTAATTAGAAAAAAACCATGTACTCGTACTTATTTCTATAAATATATATTCAAATAATTTTATTGTTAGCCAGTTATGCTTGTGGCTGTAAATAAGTAAGTAGTAAATAGACAATTTACAACGTGTTATAAAAATCACAACTCACAGCTAACTTTCCAAATCAAAGAATTTTACTATTTTTCAATGGCTTACTCACATATTATTTAGGTAAATATTAACAGAAAATATAACTAGCGAGTTTATTTAAAAATATACAAATACAGTAAACAATCGTCAAAATATCCACCATACCGTATCAACACGAGATAATCTGATATGCTAGCCAAAAATATCGTTGATAAAAATAATAAATTATATTTTTATTAATTCAATATAAATCAATCTCGAGCGGTATGAGCATAAGAGTGACGTATTTATTAGATACAACCACCGATAAATTTGTTGGTATAAGAATTTATGGCCAAAAACATAATACAATTTAATTTGGTTGTTGTGTACCATTTCGAAAATTTCTCTTTAACCACAATAAAAAAAAATAAATAGAAAGAATGAAAGTGTAATATTATGTACCTTAATGTTACCTTATAGCCAGTCATATGCTGTGTATAGACTTTACCTTAGTACGGATATTTATTTTATTTTATTTTATTATTACATTAAATTGGTACCAGAAATATGTTGGTGGGCTTTTAGTTATATATCTGTGCTTGTGTCCATAATCATACATATATATTTAATATAATAATATGAATGTACAATCCATGCTCTAGTAATTTAATATTAGAGGTTGATACAAAAAAAAAAAAAAAAAGAAAAAGAAAAATAGAAATTTAGGTAAACATCGTTTTATTATATTATGTGTGATGGAAAAAGGAACTAAAAGTTTTCTCGAGTGTTTTATATGTTGGATAGAACATTTGCTTTTATAGATCATTTTAATGTAAATGTATACTCGAAAAATATGGTTAGGCCTGTAGGCCAATATATAGTAGAGAGAGCAAATCGAGATAATTGGTCTAACGTCGTCGTCGATGTCGTTTTAACGTCGACATTTTTATTTATTTATTATTATTATTTTTTTGTTTACTTTGTTGTCTTCATTAGAAATTTCTTTATTATGAAAAATTGTTTATATATTCAGAGATATACATAATGTTAAATATTTGTGGTTCATATGGGGCATGTAATTTGTGATGGATGTACGATTTTTAGATTTATTGCATGTAAATATGTACATATTTTACAAGCTTAACACGATGAAGTTTATGGTGGTGAGCCTGAACAGCCTTTTAGCTAAAACTATAGTTTTTGCGGTTGACCATTTATTTTAATTAATAAATTCTCTTATGAAAATCTTTTTTCAAAAAATATATTGCGGAATAATTAGAAAATTTGGCGTAGGCGTATTTTAATAAATACGAACGGATTTTTATTCTCTAGAGATTTTTATTGTATTATTCTCAACACAATGATTATTATTATATTCATTCTCATTAGCCACCCTTTTTTTTTTTTTTGTTAATATTTTACGACTCCCAAATTCCTAGCGAAATATTCTAAATCAAATATATCTTGATTGAATAAGGTTCCTACCAAAGGCTTGTGAAGAATTTTCATTCTTGTTAGTTATATTATTATCAATAAGTGGCCAATTCAAATTCAATTTATTCAAGTGATTTAAAACGAACGCTTACTCTGTTCAGTTACTTTTCACAGGTCTTTATGTATGTATTCAATCACCATATTTTTATGTTCAACAAAACATTATTTCTTTGCCATACACACACATATCTAGAACACACATATTTTTTTCTTTCATCAAAGATAATAATATATTTTTATTCATCCGCATAAAATAAAACGGCGCATATTAAAAAACCATTATTTATTTCACAACAGTAACTTTGGAGCACCTACTGCTGGTTTATGATCAAATATCATATTAATGTTATAAAAATTTTTTGTTTATTTTATGAAGATTAAATTGCACACTTATTTTTTTCTTTTTTTTTCATTTTATTGTTTATTCGTTTTTTTTGGATTAAAAAGTTGGCCACAAAAAGTACTTTGCATACAAATAAAACTATTAATCAATTAATGTAATTGAACTGAAAGTTCAATCTAGAATTTAATTAGAATTTGTACGATGATTACCATAACCCATTCAGTGCATTTAATTGAATATGATCCAAAATAAAGATAATAATAATAATATTACGTCTTCGAGAGTAATATTTTTATTTTAAAAGATTAAAATAACTTTTTTTTTGTCATGCTGTCAACGAATCTTCTAATCCATACATTAAATGTGAGGAAAAACTGTTATTCAAATAATTTATATATGTGTATAGTTAGTCATCTTTAAGTCTATTATAATGAAAATAAATATTTTCAACTCTAACCTTCATTCTATATCGTTGTAAAGCAGCAAAACCCATACACATTAATCTTTAAAGCATGTCTTATTATTAGCATTTAAATTATAAATCTATTCAACGTTAAATGGATACCTCACTGATTTCTTATTTGTATTTTGGGCCACCATAATTTTATTAGACGACATTAAATAAACAAATTAGAGTAATCCTTTGTTCATTGGTATATATGGCAAAATTAGGACATATTTATAGATACAAAAATTACTTAAGAGATACGATGATCCAAATGTATTTTCATGCCATAAAAACTATATATATTTACATTTATACCAACCAAACATTTACTTAAATATCAGCATTTCAGAATAACAAAAAAAAAAAAAAAAATATTCATCGCAATCTCAAAGAAACGTGAACGAACCTCAAACCTATATCCCAGTTGCAAAAGAAAAAGTGTTATGATTTTCACACCATAAATAGACATATAATATATATAATGTATATATATATATATGTGAAAAGCTTATTCCGTAAATGTGTTTATATCACATTGATGTTGATATCTACCTTTAAATGTACATAATAAAAACTTTTGCTTTCCACACATAAGCCCATATCATGTATCTTTATATATTTTCAAATTTTTTTTTTTCTCTGTACCTTTTTAAATAAGTTGCAAGCAGGTAGGATAGCACCAGAATTGAAAGCAAAAAGAAAACAATTTATTGATCGTCAATATATTATCCGCAGATGTCATATTTTTTCCAAAAATTTCTTTATATTTTCTTTTCGTTTTTCTCTTTTCGCTTTCAATAAAAAGAAAAAAGATCGCCAAACACATAAAACATATAAAATATATAGAATAATAAATGAAACAAAAATTCAACTTTTCCTCTTTATTATTATTAGAAATGAACAATTTTCTTGTTATATATTTTATATATAATCCAAATGATTTTTCGGTGCTTATAGTATTTGCCCACAATAAAGTTAATTTAATATCAATTGAGTTATTATTAGCAATATAAATTGTGCTATTAAGATGCAAATTAAAAATTAATAAAATGAAAAAAATTAAGAAAAACAGCAATAAAAGTTGATAATTCTTAATTGAATGTTGGTAATCTGGAAAAGTAGTATTAGATTGAATTTATATTTTTATTACACGAAAAATATATAAAAAAAAAATATATATTATATATATAATAAATAGATATCATGATAATTTCTCTTAAAATAACATGCTGAGCTAAATTGTTACTGATTCCAATAAAAATTGTATATATCCAAATAGTAATAATCAGACGTGCGCACGGGGGGGGGTAAGGGGGGGGGTATTACCTCCCTGAATTTTAAGAATAAAAAAAAAGATCTCGGTTGTTACTCTGAAGAGAGAAAGTTAAGAGTTTTTTCTTTGTTTTTTTTTTAACTTACACGTTTTAAGTTGGAAGTGAAACAAAAAATAAATTGTAATCTACCCTCCCCCCCCGTCCTACCAGAAAACAAAAACGTGCGCACCAATGGTAATAATCATAAACAGTATAAATTCATTAGCAATTGACTTTATATTATAGATAGAGAGCCTATTATATATGTTATAATTGTACGATTGGAGTTTAAATGTTGTGTATCTCATTTCGAAAATACAGAGTATTTGAAACCCATGTTTAATCAATCAGTACTGTTTGTAATTAATCGTATTAATAAAACAGCTAAATTCATATAATAAAATGCGGTAACGTGTAATGTAAACAGAATTTGTTTCGCTTAATATTTTATATTGTTAATTTATAACCACATTCATTCCATCATAAATTAAATATCATTCGTAAATGATATCTTAATTAAATGTTGGGGGAAATGAAATCATAATAATTAAGCATTGAAACCAAGTGTTTTATTGAACAGACTGTTGCTAAGGTAATGATGGGTCGCATGCTTATGTATAGAAGCTATTTTTTTATATTTCATTCTTTTTCCGCTTTTTTTTTTCTGTGGAATTAAGATTGGATAGTGGATTTCATGAATAGCAATAATTTTGTTTTAGTATAAAGATCGCATCAGTAATTTACTACTCAATTATAAATAATGTCCCTGTATGTCTAAATAAATCTACAGAAATTTATAAGAAAATATTTCGGTATTTAAAACTGAATTGAAAATTAATGAGTATAATGTTAAAAATTTCAAAATAACGGAGAAATCTTACTCACAGCCAATCTAAAATGCTCTAAACTTTCTGAACATTTGCAATTAAATAAAATTGCGAGAAAATAATTCGAGATAAAAAATAAAAATAAAGACAAGGTAACGAAGTTTTATTTGATTTTTTTTTTTTTTGAATTTAAATTTAAAGCAAAATGAATATATTTTAACCTTGGATAGTCATTAGTTTTTGTATTACTTACCAGAAAATTAATTAGAATGTTAACAACTTTTCAGTGTAATTTTTTTTAAGTTTGCATTCATAATTTTAATTAAAATGAAAAATATTTCTATATATATAATGATGAATGCATACTTAACTTTTAGCTTCAAACTGACTGATAACAAGAATATTAAAAAAAAAAAATAAAAAAAAACTGTTCAGTTTGATGCCAATTTAATTTTAGAATCTCATTTTCTATCATTTCAGCATTCTATTCTATTGAGTATCCAATTCATTTCTCCAACATAATTTTACTAATTAACTAATTACATTAATTGTTTATTATTCATTATAATTACCTATTCGAGAAGGCCAACTAAAGCACAGAAATATAGAATAAAATTTTCCTTTCATATTCAAACGTTGGTCAAAGTATTTTCGAACATGATATGTGAATTGAAAATATGGTCTGAACAGAGTATGGTATACGGTACGTACTACGTACAATGGAAGCAAAGATATTTATTATGGAAAATAATTTCAAACAGAGTTTAAATTGAATTAAATGTTCAACGCGTACATTATAATGTAATTAATTTCGAATTTCTTAATAAATTGTATCGTTCATTCATTTATAAAATAAATTACACATATAATATCAAGGGAAATATAATTAATTAGGAAAATTTTGTGAAAGTCTTACGCGTGTGTAACAACACAATATGTTGATAATTAATATTAAGAAATACAGAAAACATTGGATTAGATTTAATATATTATTAATAAATAAGCTAATCTTCCTCATAATTTCATAAAATACTTTATAATCCCTTTGATGTTTGTGCTAATTAAACCATCTTTTTCATTCATTTTCAGATTAAACACAATACATATAAGGACATAGAGAGTGGACCAATAAATTTAAACAATTATAACATAGAAAATATAACATACGATTTAGCAATTTAACACAATTTAACAAATACAAAAAAAGATCAAATAAATCAAACAACATTATTTTTAAGAATATTATTAGAGTTTCGATCAACTGGAGTCACTTCGACGACAGTCCCGCTTAATAGCGGTACAAAGAGAACGTAAAGTGAAGGTAAATGGAAATACTTTATGTAAATTGCAGAACTTTTTATTTCTAAATGAAAAAAAAAAAAACACAGATAACGAAAGCAATTTGGTAACGCGTTATCCTATCTCTAATTAAATCAATAAATTTTTAACATTTTTTGTCAATGCTATGTCGCTATCATTTTGTAAGTAATAAAGATAGACGCGTCGGGAAGGCACAAAGACATAAATAATATACTTAGGCGAGAAATAAAGTTTAGAACGCGATTTCCTTTTACTTAAAAAATAAAAGATTTAAGGAGGTGACATTGTAGTCATTAATCAATTTTGTTAAATTTACAATTAATCAATTTTGGAATTTCGAATTAATTATAAAATATACAGAGGTACTCGCTAACCAAATACAAAACTATGTTAAACTTGAATGAAAATAATTAAATAATGTGACACATTTTTTAATTTGTTATTGCAGTTCTCGCAATGGAAATCAGACGGACAGAACATATCAACAGGAGGTAAGGGCATTGATAGTTTGTACAATTAAGCTAAACAATAATAAATTATTGTTTCATTTTCTCATACATACGTACATACACAATACAAATACCCACAATTTTCATGTTTATTTTAACTATTATTTATGCAGTTATTCGCTCCAGGGTGTTGTCATCGTTTACATCCAACAAATTTATACAAATTTATATAACATATGTATTTTTTAATACAATATGATATGAAAGCATTATATAACTTTGTGCATATTTTTAAAATATTATATTTATCTTGTAGATAATACCCTTAAATAAACCCATGTCATAAAAATAACATTTACAGAAAACGAAGAAGACACGTCACATAATCCAGATCAAGAATCAAATGTTATTTTAAGTGATTGTAAAAAGGATGGTAAAAGAAGAGCTTCTTTGGCACAAAAAATGACATCAAATTTAAGACGCCTCTCGGGCGCAGCTGATTTAAAAATTGACATTTCCGATCCGGTTACTTCAAACAATCCAAAATATTGTCATAAAAAAATTAAGGTATTTTAATGAAGCGAAGATTGATTATGATATTGAATGTATAACAGATAAGAGGTTTAAAATCTTCTGTTTATATTCTTTCAATCTCTCCCTTTTAACATTCTGTATATAGATTCTATTTATAAATTTTAGCGTCATAGCATACATGGTATGATGGAAGAAGAAAATGTTATTCGACCCCATCAAGAAATTCAAGCTTTAAGCTTTGAAGAAAAGAAATTTCTACTTGCAGTTGAACGAGGTGATGTTGCTGGTACACGAAGGTAATATGATCTTAAAATATATATCGCACAGTATATGTATAATTTCTATTGACATGACCAGGGCTGAGACTATTATTGCATAGGGCTCTTGAACCAGCATTAGAGTACACTGAACATATTAATAATAAATAAATTAATATTATCGCTATTATTTGTATCGATATCGCTAGCAGTGTTTTTCGATACTTTTTACCAATAACATACATTTAATTTCTTTAATTTCCAATATATCCATATTTATTCAATTATTATTTTATTAAATATTCAAATCTTATTTAGAAATATTTCACTAAAAACTATAATTGTAATAAGATAATATTCGTTCAAAGTGGTTTAAATATGTGCGTGCAATAACGTCTCGGTCTCAGGTCTGGACATGACTAAACATCAATACAACCGATTACTGATTAAGATTTCATAGCTACTCAATAACATTACTTTGACACTACCAATATTTTTAGATTGTGTTGATTGAATAAAAAATTAATTTAAAAAAAGGTTTTCTTCCATCAACATAATGCAATTACAGAAAACACTTAAATTTACTGAACCATCATTTTATCTCGTATAAATTCGCAATCAATGCATATGTACAAAAATCCAATATTCGTATGAAATTATCCTTTGAGTGTTTAAAAAATAAAAACACAAAATGTATTTCAATAAACCTTGTGCTGTACAAACCATACCAAGTAAAAAGCCAGCACTTTATCAACATAGTTGTTCAGCAGGAAAATAATATTAAGAAAAGAATACACAGAGAAAAATAAAAATATTCCAATTTCCATAATACAATCTAAATCATCTTTTTCACTTTTATTTTGTTTGTTCGAATGCAAAAACTTGGCAAAATAAACAAGCGATAACGAATAACAAATATAACAAAAAGCAGCACTACGTTTATCCTGTATAAAGGAAAAAAAAATGATGAGAAAAAATTGTAAAGCTTAAAAGTCACCTTGTATTGCAAATAGTGAAGAATTTGCAAATATAAATTTATGTGAATATCTTTGTATGCATCTGAGCTCTGAAATAAGTACATATTTGTACATCCTAGGTGTCACTACCTACTGTTTATCACCAAGTATACGAAAACTATGTGGCACATCATAAAACACATAAAAATATAATCAAACATAATAGAATCTATTATATTGAATGAGAAATATTTTATTCTTATCATTATTAATCTTTATATAAAATAGTTTTCAACAAAACTTTTATAAGTTTATTTTTTATTAAAAACGAGGAAAAATTTTTGAGAGAATTGATATCGCTTTATGTGAAAGCTTATTGTAAATATAAATTTTCTATAACATTATATAGAATACTCCAAGAGGCAAATGACACCGAACATATAAATATCAATTGCGTCGATCCATTAGGACGATCTGCTCTTCTTATGGCAATAGATAATGAAAACTTAGAAATGGTTGAGTTACTTATCAATTATAGCGTTGATACAAAAGATGCTCTATTGCATGCAATATCCGAAGAATTTGTAGAAGCGGTTGAAATGTTACTTGATCATGAAGATGGTAATCAACATAAAGAGGGTCATCATGTAAGTATATTTTCCTTATATAACGTTTAATTTCAGAAATTTTTTTTAGATAAATGATTTACAAAAAAAAAAAAAAATAAAATAAAAATTAAAAACTAGTAGTAAATAGAATTTGTAGTTCACAAATTAAATAGAAATTATATTTACTCAATTAAATTATTTCTCACAACATTTTTATTAAGAGTACATATGAGTTATTAAACATTTTATTTTCTAAAACGGCAACATATTGCTGTAAACACATTTATTTCTATAAAGTGTTAAATTTATATGTACTTTGTTTTTATTGAAAGTAATTCGGATCTGATTTAAGCGAATGTTCTTAGAAATTAAAACAACTCAGGTATTATAATAGCTAATGTGTGTGTTTTTGTTTCTTCATAATTTTCCGCCATTATAAATAGTTGATAATAAAATTTCGACGAAAATTAAGAAGCTACAGAAATAATAAAAGCGTAAAATCTTAATGAACATTAAATAAAACTATAAATCATTAAGAAAACATTCTAATAATAGACTTCCTTTGCAATGCCACCAACTGGTTTTTCTGATTCAATTTAACTCCAAAAAGAAAATTCTTAAAAAATACAATATATCAACTTTCGCAATCATAAAAAAAAAAACACGAGAAAAGAAAATGTTCAATTTAATAATAATTATACTCAAACTTATTGTTTACCAACATCATTCGAACATCAGAAATAGAACTGAATCATCTTAACCGTGCGCGAATCACTAAATTGAAGAATGAAAAAAATTATAAAATATTATATATACATATATAAGAGGATTATAGAAGGAATTAGAACGGTGTATGTAGAGCATATAACACTTTTAACAATTTTAAGCAAAACAAATGATTGAAAATGATGGTTTAAATTTAGAATTTTCATATGTAAACAATTTGAAATTTATGAATGTTTGGCATTTTTTTTTTACTTGATTATATTTGCTTGTTTATTATAAACAGAGTTGGGAGTCTTTGCCACTTGAAACTGCAACATTTACATCCGATATAACGCCACTCATATTAGCTGCACATCGTGATAATTATGAAATTATTAAAATTTTACTAGACAGAGGTGCAACATTACCAATGCCACATGATGTTAGGTATGTTTTAATTACCGTTTGTTTATTCATTAATTTACTGTAAAATTGATTGAGTATTTTATTAACTAGCCAGATGCATATTTTATGTTCGTATTTTATGTTTACGTTAGTTGTTTAGATTATAAAGAAATGTATAATATATATATAATATGGTTAGGTTAAAAAAATATATATACATAAGAGATTATTTATTGTGGTTCACGTCACAATGAGAGCAAAATATTCTATATATCCGTTATACAGTGAACGGAATGCTACTTTATATTTAAAATGTAATCATCCGTTTTTTTTTTGTGCCCGTCCTTTAATAAAACCATCATTAAAAGCTAAACAATTATTTTCGCTTTTAAAGCAAAAATAGAGGATAAATATTAAACAATAGACACTCGATAAATTAATTTATATTTGTGGTGTCTTATTAAATTTTATGCAAATCATTTTCAAACTCATCAAAATTCAAATTACAGCAAAGTTAACTAAAATTTATTTACATTTTACCATTTTTTTTTTTTTTTTATCCAATTTGTTTGAAAAGATTATATATTATAATAATAATAATAATAAAAAAAAATCAATTGATATTTTTTTCTTTGGCTTTTTTTAAACTCACAAACTTTGAAATAATTTTAACGATAAAAGTTTAAAAATCTCTTTCATAAACGTATATCCGGTTAAATACTCTGTTAGGTGGTGTTTTTTTCTTCTTTATTTAAATTTCCTGAAAATCCTTTTTTTTTATCAAAAGTCAAGCAGTGTACACTGACTAAATGGGTATGGTTTCAACAACTAAAAAAGGTTCAACGACAAAAAATGTGATAAATTTTTGTAGGTACGTATAGCATAAATAAAGAACCGGATGTTATATAGATTTGTCTTTTCCGGCTTCATACTTTGATAGAAAAAAAAAAGATTCCAACCTCGGAAAATATCATATTTGCTTCGTTTATAATTTTAGCACATGCTGTTATATACAAATATTTCGTTTAACTAATTATATTCTTTAAACATTCTGTATATTATATTATATCGTTATAGATGTGGTTGTGATGAATGTGTAATTTCGCGACTTGACGATTCATTAAGACATTCTCGATCTAGAATAAATGCATATAGAGCTTTAGCAAGCCCAAGTTTAATATCGTTATCATCAAAGGATCCTATATTAACTGCTTTTGAACTTTCATGGGAATTGAGACGATTAAGTTTTTTGGAGCATGAATTTAAGGTTTGTTTTTTGTTTTTATGTATATGATTTATATAGTTATGGAAATATATTAATACACCAAAATAAATTTGTAAACTTAATTAATATTGTAAATTAAATGTAGAACGAATATCAAGAGCTGAGAAGGCAATGCCAGGACTTTGCTACAGCTTTATTAGATCACACAAGAACATCAAATGAGTTAGAAGTTATGTTAAATCATGATCCAACTGGTCCAATATTTGAACACGGTGAACGTATGCATTTAAATAGATTGAAGCTTGCGATTAAGCTTCGTCAAAAAAAGGTTTAAATTTTGTTCTATTTTATAAATACAAAATACAAATAGAGAACCTGTTGAGCACCATATTAATTATAATTTATTCTTTTTTTTTTTTTAATTTTATACATAATTTAGTTTGTGGCCCATCCAAATGTACAACAGCTATTGGCTAGTATTTGGTATGAGGGTTTACCAGGGTTTCGCAGAAAAAATATGGCCTTACAAGCATTAGAAATTGTTCGCATTGGTAATTTAACCTTTTTGGCTTCAATCTAACAAAAAAAAGTAATTTTTGTGAAATCTTATTAAAATAAATTTACCCATCATTTATTTTAGGTATGCTTTTTCCATTATTCTCGATAACATACATCATTGCACCGCATTCAAGATTTGGTCAAACCATGCGAAAACCATTTATAAAGTTCATTTGCCACAGTGCTTCATATTTTACATTCCTTTGTACGTTAACTAAGTATCAAACTGAAGTTTATTGATTTTTTTTTTTTTAATTTTATTTGATTTGATTTTTTTCTTGTTTGTTCCAACCTCATACTGTATTAAAAACTATCTCAATTTCTCACTTATGTCTCTAATATATGTGGTTTTCTTCCCACATCACCTTTTTGTTGGTTTCTTCATTATATGGATTGTCGTACATAAACAGTTTTGTTGATGTTAGCCTCACAAAGAATAGAATCAGTAATAAGTGGATGGTTTTGGGGTGCTACAGAAATTGATCAAAATGAAGCACCGACGAAAAGGGGTGCAACACCATCAGCCGTCGAATGGCTGATATTAGCCTGGGTGAGCGGTAAGTTATTTTATGTAAACGTACCATGTACCATGTCGTATTACTTTTTTATTAGGATTGATATGGAGTGAGGTGAAACAGCTTTGGGATATTGGGCTACATGAATATGTTAACGATATGTGGAACGTTATAGATTTTGTAACAAATTCATTGTATGTGGCAACGGTAGCTTTAAGAGTGGTTTCATACTTTGAGGTATTTCTTTTCCTGTTGTTTTTTCTTCTTATTTTTGATGCAAATATTTTTATAAGCTTAATTTTTATTGATATTTGAATCACGTTTTATTTATTACGTGACGTTTGTATTCAACAAAATAAATAAAAAATAATAACAAAAAAAAAGGTACAAAAAGAAATGAAGGAAGATAAATCTGCAGCCGACTTACCTAGAGAAATTTGGCACTCATGGGATCCCATGCTATTATCAGGTTTGTCTCTTTATTATTTTTTTTTCTTTAATTTTGAAATGACGTATATTAGGCTCATGAACTATAATTTAATAGTTCATTGATTCAACAATTAATTTACTACATAAAACATTTAAAAAAAAAATCTCTTTCTATTTCTCAGAGGGATTATTTAGTGCTGCAAACATATTCAGTTCATTGAAATTAGTATACATATTCTCAGTGAATCCTCACTTGGGACCGTTACAAGTATCCTTGTCACGTATGGTCATGGATATAATAAAATTTTTCTTTCTGTACGTTCTGGTTTTGTTTGCGTTTAGCAGCGGACTGAATCAGCTCTTATGGTAAATATAATATTTTATTGCTTTCTGTTTTACAAGTTTTTCATATTTTAGTTTCATTTCCCATTCAGGGAGATATAAATTGCAATAGAAAAAAAACAACTAGAAAAAGGAAACAAACAAACGAACATTAAATAATATCACTATCCACTAAACACAATAACTTTTATCTTTATGTGTATTGAATAATGTAGGTATTATGCGGATTTAGAGAAAAAACGGTGTCCGGAATCGAATGCTTATTCACCCATGCAAAATGGTACTGCTGATCCAAATGCTTGTATAGTTTGGAGACGATTTGCAAAGTAAGCATTTGTTTTTGTTTAAAAATTATGCCATTTCGTTTATATTACCTTTCTCTACCCGATTGCATAACATTTAACTATTTCATAAAAAAAGAAACAAACCAAAAAAATATATATATATTAGGGAGACCCATTTTCGTATGGGAATATTAAAGTATCTTGGAATCCTTAGCCTGTCACATATGTGGTAGGATTTGGCGCCAATAAGTACTGTGCCCAATTTCAGCTCGATCGGATATGTTTTAGAGGTCGCTCAAAGTGCTTAAATAGCAAATTTTTTCTCATTTTTTAAAATTTGCACTTTGCGACCTCTAAAAAGTTAATCGAGCCAACTGAAATTTGGCACAGTTCTTATTCGCGCCAAATCCTACCACATATGTGAAAGGCTAAAAAATCGAAGATACTTTAATATTTTGGGTCACCCTAATATACATATAAAAAATATAAAGAATTTTTATTGTACTTCCGTTTAATATAGTTTATTTGAGACGACACAAACATTATTTTGGGCGGTTTTTGGTTTAGTCGATTTGGATAGCTTTGAATTGGATGGTATCAAAATTTTTACCCGATTTTGGGGAATGTTAATGTTTGGAACATATTCCGTTATTAATATTGTTGTCTTATTAAATCTTTTAATTGCAATGATGAATCATTCTTATCAATTAATTTCGGTAAGTTAATAACAATTTCCATTACTTTTCATTTATTTAAATCTAATTCATTATATCTATGCACATCAGGAAAGAGCTGACGTTGAATGGAAATTTGCCAGATCTAGATTATGGATTAGTTATTTTGAAGAAGGAGGAACATGTCCACCTCCATTTAATATAATACCAGCACCAAAATCCATTTGGTACATTATACAATGGATAAAAAAAAAGTTTTTTGGACGTTCTAAGACTATTAAAAAAGAGCATATGAAAACGATTAGAGTAAGTTTAAAATATAAATTCATTTCTCAAATTTGATTTCATTGCTACGTACTATTTTGTATAATCTCTTGAGTCCAAATAAAATTCCCTTCATATTATTAAATGGCATAAAAACCACAGAATTTACTACCTAGACATATACAACGAAATGTTTATTGTAGATGTGGGCTCGCATCTATTATTTGAATATAAATTATAAATATACATTTATTTTAAATAAAACTTTTGAATTTCAAAATTGTTTATCCCTGCAGCCATTTATTTTGTTTGTTTCTGTAAACTGCGATTGTCCTTTATTGAACAGATAAATAAAACTTTCATTTGGCCAATTTCAGTTATAACCATCTGGTATAATGGAAAATATGTTTCAACCCGGTTAAGGAGTTTATTAGTCTGCTTTTGTTAACTCAGCACTTTAACGATAAACTTAATTTGAGGCAACTTTATATTTTGCTAGTAATTTATATTCTACGTGTTAGTCATTCAAATATAACCTATTTTTGTTTAAAATGTATGTCAATTTATTATGGTTACTACCTCGAAATGAACAACGCAAATATAAGTATGCAATTTTTAACTTACCACATACACTGGAAAATTATTATTAAATTTCATATTTCAAAAAGACAAAATCCTAGTATTTCTACCACCCTTCATCACAAATTTTTATTTCTTTTTTTTTTTATTATTTTTATAAACCCCATATTTGTATTTTCTTATTGCTGAAAATAGCCTGTCATAAAAAAAAATATCTCCACTAGTTAAAGTTATTAATGATTGTCATAAGAAAAACTCATGGATTACATATCCATGTACGGTACGTACATGACTGTAAGTATATGCTTGTTTCGAAAGAAATAGGCACCTATTTATTATAAATATGAGATGTGAATTTAGATGTCAGCATTTTTTCTTTTCTTTTTTTTTTTTATACCATTCACAATTATGTTTAATAAGAAGAGTTTATAAACAAAATGACCATAAAAATAGTTACGACTGATAGTAAATGGATTATGTCTCGTCGCATATAATAATGTTAATGTGAATTACCCAGTTATAATATGACATGCATACAAAATGAAATTCACACTTAACCTAATATATTTCAGTTATCATGAATTTGAAAGGGCTTGGCTTATTTAAATTTAGAAATTTCAAGTATATAAAGGCTCCATCATTTATTATATTGTGCATTCATTCTATAACTGTACTGTATTGTATGTATTCATTTAATATGGATACAGATACACAGAGTACATTACTTATAGAATAGATATCATTCTCCCCAATGCCTGTTTTATAATATCAATGGGACTTTCTCAATTTCACTTCAATCAGCTATTATAATTCTAACCCCGTTCAGTAATTTACATTGTGCCATTGTTATATATATATTGTTGCGATAATGGTATTGAATGAATTAATGCTTTTGATGATATTGATATAAAATTTGCTTTAATTATATAGTTCATAATTGAAGTCAATTTAAGTTTTATTGTTTAATTATCTACTTTATTATTTTATAATCATTGTAGTCTACCGTAAATGGAATAGCTTCTATTCTAAAAAAAAATTATTGATTATTATTTTAATGTTTACACAGAAAAAAGCGAAACAGGCAAATGAAAGGGAATTTAAATATCAGGTTAGTTTTTATATTCAGTAATTGACAATTAATTTATTTGAATTTAATAATCACACTAAGAAATGAAATTAGGCGTAAAGTTTTGTTTTGAAATGTACTAATATGTATACTTGTAACTTGTAAGTTCACGGATATTGCAAATAATTTTTTTTTTATTATTATTATATGTACTTATGTAGATTATTGAAAATATAAATCAGTCAACAAATTCATTTAAGGAAATCAATTTTTGGTAAATATTATTATATAATATTAAATTAAATACAGGTTTCCACATATTTAAGAAAGTATTAAATAATTTCTTGAAAACAATTAATTATTAATAATAATTAAATCATGAATACAAAATTAATTTTATGTAGAGTAATATTTTAAAAATTTGAATTTAATAACATTCTATTCTTGGACAGAGGTCTAGGTAAATTTTCTGAAATAATTTCACCACAAAATTCTATCTATCAGACATTTTAGGAATGCATAATGTATATAGAGATCATCAATTAATTATTTAGCCCCTTAGACAGCTGAAAGCCACATATTGTATGCAGAGTTGGATTGTAATGCAAAAGCTTTTCAGTAAATATGTAGTAAGTACCGTTTAAGAGGCTTCTCCGTTAGGCTGGTATTTTTACCGACGGCTATGAGAAAATACATACTATAATATCAAGCGAAAATAATAAACATATTTACAGCTTCTCGGTATATATTGGCTTTCGTGATTATGTATAGTATTAATTAATTGGCAATTAAATTCACTCAAATCACAAGTACAATAAGTTAGTTTTGTATAAAATCTTTATAGTATACCTTTTCTTAGTGTGACGATTTTTGTATGATATTAGTAATTTTCTAAAAACATTGAATAAGAGCCCACACATTTTAACATAATTTACCTATTCTTTTTATGCAAAATATTTACTGTAGCAAATTATGCGAAACTTAGTCCGACGATATGTCACAGTTGAGCAAAGAAAAGCTGAATCACAAGGCGTTACTGAAGATGATGTAAATGAAATAAAACAAGATATTTCAGCATTTCGTTGTGAAATTGTTGAGATTTTAAAAGGCAGTGGTATGAATACCAGTAATGTTTCAGGCCAAGGAGCAGGTAAGAAATCTGATGATCTATTAACTAATTAGTTTAGGATTATTTGCTAGCAATACATATTATTACATAAACAAGAAGAATCTGAAGAAAATTGTTTTTTTTGTTGTTGTTAACGAATACAAAATGCAAAGAAAAACACTCTGTTTCACAGACTTATAAAAAGATATATCTTTTTTAAATCTTCTATTTTTTTTTCCTGAATATAAGCGACGATTTCCCATAGCTCTATTGCTATATTACCTTCATATTGCAGATTACATTAAAGACATTACATATAACAGAACCATAATAGCTTAGAACATCTCACTTCGAAACGATAATCACTCAAAAAAAAGTTTTTGTACATCAGCAAAGCTGTTAAAAACATAAATCATAAAATACACAAATATGTACATTATACATATACAATATACATATACCGTTACCGTTCACACAGTATTTCTGAATTGCTTAGTTCATTAAGGGAGTTTCAGGGCGTTTCAATGATATAAAAATGCAAATATCGTTTTCTTGTACATAACTTTTGACAACACTATTTTACTTTCCAGTTTTTTTTTTCTTTTTCTTTCTTTAATGTAATTGGCACTTCTGAAAGATATGCATAAAAGTGAAGAACGGTGTAGTACTTGATAAATGTATCTATAATGTTTTACAAAAATGGTTTTTCCTCCAATTTATTAAAATTATGTTTTTCAAATTATGATAAATAATGCATTTGAAATGAATTATATAAAAATTAAAGACAAAACTTTATTTAATAAAATAAAATATTTAAATTTGTGAATTAACGCAAAGGCGGAAAGAAGAATCGACAAAAGGAACGTCGATTAATGAAAGGGTTTAATTTAGCACCACCTGGTACACCAGGTATGACTACTTTACCACCAGTCGCAGAATTTATGACATCATTTCAACAAAATTCGGAAAACACAGACTACTATGGCTCTACATATTCTGGAATACTAAATTCAGGCATTACACCAAGACGAAATCATATGTATTCAATGCAACAATTTTCATCATCACAAAGTTCATTTAGTGAGTCTTTTGGTACAATGGGAAGATTGGGTAAATTAGGTTCGAAACTACGGCATAATTCACAGAAACGAAGATGGGGTAAAAGCATTTCGTGAATTTTCTTTTTTTTTTATTACGATCAAATGCAACTCAACAAGTATATTATTTTTGTTTTAGGTACCTTAATTGAAGCAGCTAGGTCGGGTACAGGAAGTGTATCTCGATTCATAGGCAGATCACGTTCAGAAGATTCAGTATGCAATTCAATACCAAATAATGCCAGAGGATCGGCTAGTCGTAGTAACAGTGCAGGTTCAGATGAAGGCATTACCGCATCACCAACAGATTCAAATCCAAGTATGGATAAACCTGATGTTAATACTGCTCCTCCCGCTAAATATAAAAATAAAGAACATCATACACATTTATATGGTAGTACTAGTAGTTAAAATCGTTAAATGACAAACACAAATATACACACTAATCAGAGCTTTGCATTTGCACTATTAAAATGGCTTAAAATAGCTTTAACTAAATTTTTCATACTTTCTATTACTTCATAAAACCTTCATAATCTATATTGCGGTTGTATCTCTATATGCCAAATAAAACAAATTTTAGGATTTGGAGCCTTAGCAGCATTAAAACGGAAAAGAAAAAAGTTTTCAAAAAGTCGAAATACTAGTCCGGTATTAGAGGCAGCAACACAAACTCAGTCCACAACGAATAAAAAAGTGGGTGTTTTTTTTTTATATATATATATATAAATAATAAATATCATTTCTTTGACTCTCTGTCAAAGGTATTGAAACGAGCTGCAAGTGTTCCATCACGTGTTGAATGCGAAGTAAAACTAGCAGTAGGTGGACAAAGACAAGAACCAAATCCAGCAGAAGCAACGAATTATCAAGAAACCAATGAAATAATACGACCGGGCCTTACACCATCAACTACCGATGAAAGTGTTAAATGCTCTAGTATACCTCTTGATCCATTATTAAGACAGCCCACTACATCAACATCTGATGCAGCCGCTAGGGAGCTGTTGCCACATCTACCTAATGTCACACCAGTTCGTGGTCATATAAATTATCAAGGATGGCTTTAATAAAACTATAGAATATATTTATAATTATAGATTTAATAATTAAATATCATTAATTACTACAAAGAATTTAAGGCCATTCATTCAGCGACTATATAATTAAGTATATTATGGAAGTATAGATGATGGCCGTCGACCATTACAGTTATACGGTAATGAATAGAATTTTAATATAATATGATAACGTTATCTATCTTATAATACACAGCACACAACACACGAGACAAACAAGCACAATATGATAAACATGAACAATAATAAACAATGGAAATTAGTTTACAAATTTACAAAAAATCATACGCATCGTTCATGCTACTTTAAGTACGTCAACAAATAAAATGTATTCATATTCTAAAGAAAAATTATAAATATTTCATAAATTTTAATTTTAAAGATTTTAAACTAATAATTTTACATTAGGCTTTTTTCAAATTTAGGGGTGTTTTATCACCCGCCTCATCATTAGTATAATTCGACTTTTCTAGTTATCATAACAAAAAAAAAAAAAAAAAACAAAATTGACTAAATATTATGAAAAATTTGTAAATTATATAAATTAATAAAATTACAAAATGCAAGCCGTGCTAACTTATAACAAGTAGATTTGAAACTCGTTTAGACATAATTGGTGAAATTACTGTAATTAAGATCTAAGACCAGGACTTCATTCTATATTTAAGTAAGTAGATATTTGTTAGCTACATATAGTTTATAATTACATTTAACCGCTAATAATGTACGAATGTATGAATAAGTAAGTATGTATATCTATTCTATACGTATTTGTATATGTATTATGAACAAAGCATAGCAACGCATTAATGCAAATAAATGGTGGCAATATAAAACAGTGAAAACATTAAAATGCTTTAAGGATTGTTGGTTGTAAAAATCGCGAGGTAATCAATATATCATGATGTTAATAAGATGATACATATTACTGTTCATTTTGTTTTTCTACCAAATTTCCACTGATTGTTAATAATGTTTTATTCACTTATTTATTTTGATTTATGCATTCTAATAAACCCAGACCATAACTTTTTTTTTATTACCATTACAATTTTCATAAATATCAGATAACAAACATGATAGAATTAAACAATAGTTAATTAAAGTTGCTTCCGCTAATCTTCGTGTTTCAAGCAATTGTTAATATTTATTAATTTAAAAGACGGTAAAAGATTATCATGTTATTTTTAAAGGGGTAGATTATGCGCCTAATTTAAGCATTGTCTTGAATCTTATTATAATATGTTAGTAACCTTTTCAAAATTAAATCTTATTTATTATTAAGGATTACTGTTACTTAGATATTTCATTAGCTATTTGTAACAAAATTATATTGTAAGTTTATATTCAAAGTTATTAAAATGCGACCCTAGTGAAATTAGCGATATAATTCTTTTCAAAAATTCGGACCTAAAACCATATAAATTATTAAACAAAAATATAAATAAAATATAATACTTAGATATTAACCTATATTTTTATGAGAATAGAAAAATTATTAAAAATGTCATATTTTTTATTTAAATAATTATTAAAAGAAATAATATTAAATTTATTTACAAAATACAATATTTTATTTATACACAATTACACAAAAATTGGTTATATTTTAACCTAATTATATAAGAATATTATAATAATATTATGTACACAAAATAATATTATATATTATTTGCACAAACATTACATAATTATAACAAAACATAATATAAAATTGGACGGATACTGATAAATAGTAATACACAAGTACAAAAGCAGAGTACATTTACACACAATTATAATTTTTAATTAAATTAAAACTATAAATAATTTCGGTTAAAATTGCTTTAAGCTCGTTTTTTTTTTTATATTATAAAATTAGAACTACATAAAACTATTTCAAATATAAACGTATTAAATTTAAATATATCTTCAACTAAATCTAAATTTTATTATAATAAATTTATTAAAAAAAAAAAAAATATATACCTATATTATATACTTATGTATAAAATTTTAATAGAATTTTTTTATTTATATAAAAAATATAAAAGAAAATTAGACTTAATAATTAAAAATAATCTTTAAAATCGGTGAGATCCTTCTTAAAATTATATAAATTTTATTTCAAATGCGAAATGAAGGATTGATTATAAGTTTTGATGTTCGTTTTGTTCGAAATAATGAAAATGGAATTGTTTTTGTAAGTAAATTGGAATGTAATTTGGAAGTTTAAATAGTTTATTGATCAAAATTAGTCTTTCTGTTTCAAATAAAAGAATGCGTTCTAGTAATATTGCCATTTTTTTTTGCATTCCTTTCAATAATTTTTGATATGCTTTGAAAGCATATTTAGGCAAGTATTTAATTGATTTTGTTGATATTCAAATTATTTTTTTTCTATGAAATTAAAATAAGTTAGTAAAAAGATTTACAATGTTATACAATATAATTTTGTTCAAAACAAGTCATGAACATATATTAAAATTAAATTAAGATCGAAATAAATAAACAGTATTTTGTCACAAAGTAACATTAAATTTAATTGAAATTAACGAAAACAGGCACAAATATTTAAATAAAATGAAATTATAAAATTACCAAAACGGTTAACAAAACGCTTTATTTAAAAAAACAGAATTTCAGAAATATGTAATTTATAAGTATTTAGATTCAATATAAAAATGTATTATAGTTTATG
>JAABKK020010446.1:44498-56819 GCA_011634745.2 Catotricha subobsoleta
TGGTAAGCATTTCGTGAATATTTAAAAATGAAATTAATTATTTTTACTATAAAAATTATGGTATTGGTTTTTGGCCATATATTTCATATAATCCATAGCTAACATACTTAATTTAAAAATGAAAAAAAAAAGATATAATTCAGTGGCACTAAATATACAAATCTTCAAAAATATATCTGATAAATGTTATCAAAATGTTAGTAAATATAATAAAATTACTTAATAATCAAATAAAGTAGAAATTTTATTGCAACAGTTGCGCTTTGAAGATCCTCAAACGCGACGTAAAATGAACATTTAAATCATGTCGGCAGCAACGTTAGGTAAGTAAAATTTGTCATGTTGACAGGCAATAAAATGAGTCTCTGTCACTAAACTTCTGTTTGGGGAATACCCTCAATTAGATGGGTTCTACTAGTCTTTAAATTTTTTCGTGCTGTTGGTACTGGTGTTACTGATGATTTACTTTCTAATGGACTGCTTGTCATAATTTCTCTAGACTTACTATCATAAGTGCTCAACAGATTTCGGCTATCATCATATTTTCCTTTGGGATTCGTTTCAATGCGTTCTGCGAATTTGTGATTTTTGTCAAAACTAACATTGTCTTTTGGTATTGGAGTGATTGGTGATGATTCCTTTAATGAAATAGCTCCACTGCGTAATGAGCTTTGACTACCACTTTTTGTCGTTTGTGTGACAGCTAGTGAACTTGGTGAACGTATGGATGATATATCTTGATTCGATTTTACTGGTTTTGTATCTTTAAATTCGTAAATATTATCACGTGAACGTAATGGGTGACTCTGTGCAGCGGTATTTTCAATACCAATAACACCATCACGATCAGATTCGCCTGCATCTATAAATATGTCTCCATCATAGAAACGGTCAGCTTGCCTAAATTAGTTAAAAAGAAAAATGTATCATATTTTTCAAAAATCGTAATCATTTTAAGATAAATTAAAGACTTGCTAATATTAGATTCAGGGCCATTTTATAAATCATGGTGTAAACTTTGTTTAAATCGTCAAAATAGGTAATTTATATTAAGTTTAAATTAAAGTCTTAAATGGTCAATTTTAATGGATTAAACCATGATTGATAAAATGGCCTTTAAACGTATTTCGGATATAAATTATTATACCTTTTAGCGTTTCTCCATAAAATACAGCACATAACAACCACCACTAGCAAAAATAGACATGCTGCAGACATACTCCAAAAGGCAATTTGCAATGGTTCTTTTGGCTCCCACCAAAATTCAGTTGATGGTGGATAAGTTGGTATTAAAACGCCTATCACTGATGGAAGATACTACGAATCAAAATATTTGGTTTAATTATTAAACAATATTAGAAATAATTAAATGATTATTAGACATGCCGTGTTTTAATTATATAAATTTAAAATACGGGAAAATTTTAAGATGAGCAAAAATTATGAAATAAATTGTTTTATTACATATTCGCTGTGTAGCTCGTATTACAAATATATATAATTAAATGAGTGAATATTTAGTAAACAAAACATACTTGAGTCCAAAATGCTGATTCAGTTTGTCGAAAGTTTAATAAAATAGATGAATTGTATGTAGTATTCAAATTCAAATACTTCAATTCCCCATTCGTAGCAATGTCGAAATGTATGCCTAGGACTTGTTGTGGCGTTGGATTACCAAATCTAGCAAAATCGGTAAATGTTTTCATAAAGAAATGACTCATATTTCGATCGTTATCAGTCCACATATTTCGATCCAGGCGAGCACGTCGTGGGAAAAATTCTGTGTCCATAAACGGTGCACCCGTTAAGAAATAGTGTTCAGTATCGTGTGGTACTTTTCGCCATTCAGCTAATTTCATTCCTTCTATTGTTGTATTCATAACGTACCAGTAAACTGGAACTTTTTGTTCAACCAATAATTTAACAATATTATCGACGGGTGCTCGATATAGAAAATCAGAGAGTAACTAAAATCGATGAGAAAGAAAGCGTTATTAGACAAAACTAAACAAATGATATTAAGTTAATTGTAACCCAAAATTACATGAATATACTGCTCTCTAATGTGAGTTGTGTTTTTCGGATTTGGCCAATATGTGTACATATATTTGATAGCTTCATAGACTCCAATAGGATTCAGAGTGTAATTATATCTGAAAACTAATTCTTTAACTTTTTGATCAAAAAACTTTTGATCGATTTCATAGTAAGGCGATAAACTTTCATTTTGAGCTAAAATAAGGAAAAAATATTTATATTTAAATTTATATAAATTTTTACTTCATAATAAAAATAATTACTTATGTAATATGCTGCCTCTTGTAAAGTAACTCCTGTCATATAATGAAGTCCTCGATTGAATTTTTTATCTCGAATTAGTTGTGCAGGTGTCTCGTTTAAGAAATGCCAATCGCGTTCTCTCCATCCATCATGCCAATTATCACCAGGAAATGTGAAATTGTTTTCAAGAACTGGACCCCAAGGTATAAAACCAACTTGCGGAGTAAATTCTGCATTGCCTAATTCATAAAAATTTCTTCCCTGTTTTAAGCAATTTACTAATTTCCATGATGATTCAATAGAACATCCAAGTATTTGACCAAAAACACGTGTTGTATTTTGTGCACGATATTTGTCAAGAATTATTGCCCAATCAGCTGTTGCAGAGCCAGACTGTGCAATGACTTTTGTCACAATATCTCTTGTTTGTGGTGCAACCATTAATAACCCAGCTGAAGCTGCTCCAGCTCCAGGTCCAAATAATGTTATTGAATCTTTATCACCATTAAAAAATTCCGCATTATCGTAAGTCCACTTTATGGCCATTGCCTGATCTAAAATTCCATAGTTTCCAGGAGAATTTTCATCACCAGTTGATAAAAATCCTAACGCGCCGAGTCGATAATTAATCGTAACGACAACGACATTATAAAAAGTAGCCATTACATGAGCAGGAAATAGATTTGAAGCACCACGTGAAAATTCACCACCATGTATATAAATCATAACTGGATATTTTTGAGCTACACCAGAACCAGTATTTGGTGAAAATACATTTAAGTATAGACAATCTTCATCCATATCTCTAATACCTTTAGTAGCGCCAGTATATCGCACTGGTTGTGGACAGGCTGGCCCATAATCAACAGCTTGTAATAATTGCCAACCTCTATGAGGTCTAGGTGGCTTAAATCGACCTTCAAATGTTGGCGGTAATGAGTAAGGTATTCCTAAGAACACTGAACATTCGCCAGTTATTCGATCTACTGTACTATGCCATGGACGATAAAAACTTTTTGGATCTGGATCATCATACAACCGTACTTTGAAACCTTGTACTTGGCCATAGTTTGTTGTTACAAAAACATCTTTTTCCATTAATAATGAATCTCTTCTCATTTTACCTTGTATATCTTCACGCCAACCTCCCAATACACCAGGAAACGGTGTTTGAACATTTTGTGGATTATTCTGTTAAATGAAAGAAATGTTATTTATAGTTTCTGAGGTAAAATGTTTAATTAAAATTCTTTTTTTTTCTTACAGGATCAAAACGAAATTTATCTTCTCCTAAAGGAACACCTTGCGGATAATGACCTGGTAACTTTTGGCCAGGATACTGTTGACCGTAGCCACTCGGTTGGTAATGTCCGTATCGTCTATCGTTATATGTATACGTTCTGAAATTTTTATGAAATAAGTCCAATAAATATTAAAAATCGATATTCTCGCTAATATAAAATTATTAGAACAATAAATAGACAACACTCACCGATACTCTGGATCGCCTGGATTTGGCCAATTATAATTAAAATCACCTTCTCGATTATAATATCTTGGATCTCTAGTTGAATATTGACTTTCTGCAATACTTGGTAACAGTAGCAACATCACAACAATACATATTAAATTTAAAAACATTTTTCTTTTTTTTAAGACACTTTTTGATATTAAAATTTGATCTTTGCAGTCATTGTTAGCATCAGTAACATTAACCAAATTTGAGCACTTTATTTGGTCACTATGGCAATCCGGTTGTTTGTCCATTATCGCCATTTTTATAAAACTGGTTTTGTTCACAAAATTTTTGTTATAACGTGCACTGAAAATCATGCATTATAAAAATGCAACACTACACGAAATATTATTATTTTTATAAACTGGTTCTTTCGTAATGAAAATCAACTAATTTCCTTCCTTTATTCCATGTATGCAATTGCGACGTCATTATATTTTATCTCTTACCTATAAATTGTGATGAAATAACATAAGTTGGTTAATATTTTTATTCTATGTATTTATTATTAGTCACAAAAAGTTATATTTCATTGTCGTCAGTTTCATATGAAAATAATCTAACTCATAACTAAAACATTTTACAGCGCATAATATTGATAATATGTAATTAGAAAATTTCTTTGCCACAATCAAGAATTACATATTTTATTTTATTTACACTTTGCTGAATACCCAAATCTGGACACTTTCATTCCAAATTTTTTTTTTATCATGACTCATTTTAATTTTAATTGTGGGTTCGGTTGTTTTCATATTAAAGCGACATCATGTGAAATGAATCAATATGATAATTACATTAGTTAGATTTAAAAATGAAAATATGTGAATATATCTTTCGTTACCGCAATCAATATTATATGAATCATATAATAAATATAAAATAAATATTGCAAGTAATCAAATTAAATAGACAATTCTTCAAAAAAACAAATCCAACACAGCACTTTTAAAATTGCATTTTTGATTTCTGTACACGTATAGTATGCAGTCTTTATATGACCGAAAATCGTATATACTAAAGAAACAATAGAAATACATATTATTAAAATAATAAAAACAGAGGTAAGTCAGAAAGTTTATAAAATGATCGTAAACAATATGTTAAAAGAATATACGTAACATTTAGAACGAAATATATAAATCGACGATGAAGACAAAAAAAAAACAGGTTATTTTATTGTTGACGTCACAATAGGTATGCACAGTACATGGCGCATGTGTTGATGTTTAAACGTAATACACGTATTATATGTAAAGGTAGTTGAAACGTAACACGCACAGGTAAAAGTATATTTTTAAGTCACCAATTGATTACATAGATTGGTAAATTGTAAATAAAATACTCCATTTTTTTTTTTTTTTGTAGAGTATTGAAAATATCTCATATTTCATTAAATTCAAAACATTAAAATTATCAACTTCACCAATAATTAATTATAAATAAACAAGTCGGTATGTGGATTTAGTTTCACTTTTCTTGTAATAAATTGAGTAATACACAGAGCGTCTTGAATTACATTACATACCAAAAAAATTAAACTAGCAGAATAAACTTATTAATATATTATGATTTCTAATTAAAACGCACATACATTTAATATTTAACTAATATTCACCTGATGTTGTATATTGCAAAAGATAACAAATAAAAAAAAATTGGTCTTATCGCTAAATTAGATTGTGCTCAACATTTATTCCGATAAGATAACAAATATTTATAAAACCGAAAAATAATAATAAAATAAGTAGGTTTTCACATAATGTTTTTTTTTTTTTTTTAAACCGCCAACGCCCAAACCATACTTCGCGTATACAAAGAACCGTGTCCGCAGGTTGTGTTGTCCAACTGTACACTGCCGTTTGTATTAAAGTTAACTTTACATTCAACAATATTATGAAAATGTTTAATATATTTAAGAGTATATTGATGAAATTTTTATGTTATTATTTTTGTATTTTATTCCAACAAAACCGTTGCTTCTATAAGTAAACGAAATGAATGGTTTAAATGTTATTGTGAATTCGTATAGCGTTCAACAAAACTATATAAAACATGAAATCTGAACAGAGTCAACATCTTATATACATATATCGTCTTTATGAAATGTTTTAATGTTTATTTTATTTGTTTAATTCAAAAAGAAAAAAAAATGTTTGCGAAAAAAACTTGCAATTTATAAAAATAATATAGAAATATGAATTAACGTATAAGTAAGTCTAAGTACAAGTACAAGTAAATATATTTCTTTATCTAAATATGTTTTGCATTTAACTAACGAAACACAACTAATATACACATTATACATTCTGTTTCTTCAAATATATGCTGCCATAATAAGACTATATGCTCCAATAACTAAAGACAGTCATTGTATTGAAATATATTAAAACTTATATAAAAACAACACCAAATGCAGTAAATTAATCTACAAGAACCCATATATATGATTCATGTAATTAAATCAATTAATTGTGTGAACTCTGGGGTTAATTGATGTTTCCGAGATCACATAAATTGTATTCGAAATTTGTACGAATTACGATGTGTAAGACTAGGAGAAGACACAATTATTTAGTCCGAAATAAAAATAAAAAACTGGGCGATAAAATGTTTATAAAAAATTGATTTAAATTTATGAAAATTGCAATTTGTTTTGATATTGCTGACCAAAGAATTATTTTAATGATAAATCGGTTGTTATGTTGTTTGTATGTTTGTTCGAAATCAGAGATGGGACATCGAGCTCAAAATATATTTTAAATAATTTATATTGAATTGTATTTTAAATACTTACGAATAGTCTTTTTGAACAAAAATATACCAAGTGTTTTACATTATAAAATGAACGACAAAAAATAAATACTGTGCTGTTTACAAAAATATTTTAAATACAAATTATTTAAAATACATCACTCCAAAAATGTACTTTATTATTTGTATTTGAATTACATTTTGTATTTTAATTACGTATTTCAAATACGTACGTCTTTGGATCGAAATAAAATTGAATGAAAATAAAAATATGAATAAAGTCTCGCTAATGCGGCAATAAAATATTTTCGATGAATTATGTTTTTCATTAAATAAAATAGATTCTCTGAAAGGGCAAACATACGGTGGAATATTAATTGAATTTCAAGTTTTAGTTTCCACCAAATAATGCAAGCAACATTATATTATAATCGATACATAGTTCAGAATAATAATTTTGAAATGTAGGATTTACGTCAATTCTTTTTTTTTTGCTAATATATTTTTTAATCAACTTAATTTTATATTCGATTATATACTTCAAGTTGGAGTTGTAATATGATAATTGAACTCTTTCTGTTAAAATATTTGAGTAACCAGTTTTAGCATAGATCACGAACAAAAAGATGTAGAATGAAAGATCATTAGAAAAAAAAGAGATCTAGATCACCCAAAACCGATCGAATTCACAGCAATTTTAGTTCACTTTTCCAAAAGCTATTTTGAGGCTTAAATAGCACTTTAATATAACAGGCAATACTTTATCATTAACAACAAGTAATTAAGAAATTTATTGTTGATATAAATTATATTAAAAACAGGCTTTCGAACAAGTATTTTTATTGGAATAAAATATTGACAACATTAATTAAGTATTTACATCCTTAGTGAAAAAAAAAATATGGTATGAAATTTATACGCTTTAATGGTGTGAAAACAAAAAATTATGGTATGAAAATATAAAATATGGTATGTTTTGGCCGATTTATACCATAATTAAGGTATATTAGTATGTTATATATGTTATATAAGTATTTAAAAAAAATTATATTCCGTGATGGTATAAAACTCATACCCTTGAAATGCTAGATTTATATAATTAAGTCGGCCAAAACATACCACATTTTTTATTTGTACAATATTATTTTATTTATTTTCACACCATAACAATGAAATTGCATACCATCGCTTTTATTCCACAAGGATATTTTTCAAATATAATCGATTGAATCATTAAATAAATTTTAACGTTTATACTTATGGTTTTGAAAAAATATAATATTTTAAATATAATTTTCTAAATAAAATTAACATTTGTACTATTGAAAGTTTTAATCGAATAGTTTATGAGATAATTTTGTTTAGGCTTGTTATTCTTGTTGTATTTTTATATAATTAAGTAGAAAATAGAAATATTTCATGATTTAAACTTTTTGTAATAAAAAATGTAGTCCTATCGAGGCTAATAATTCATTTCGTCAGAGACTAAAATAAGAATTTTAGCAACTGCACTTTCGAAAAACAAAAAAAAATATTTAGAAAAACCTTAATTTTTTTTTAAAGTTTCTATTGATTTCATATGTTTTTTGCGTAATACAAAAAATACATTTAATAATAATTTAAAAAGCTAGATTCATTGAAACAGATTATGTCTTTTTTGAAACATCAAGTATTAACAAGCTCATTTAGATCAATTTCCTGGTTGATCATTTGCACCGCCTTTGCATAGAATTTTACCTTCGATTTTATATTTTCGTAATCATCAGTATAGTATTGTGGACCACCTGTATTCTGTATATGTATATTGTATATCCATCATCACTATAATGCGATAATTTAAAGTATTGTAAAATAGGCAATACCTACACCTTTTAAAAACAGTGTCGTGAAAGCGAATTATAGACTGTGAAATAATATTTGTCATTTTCTACATTACAATTTTTCCACTTTCGATCATCTTCTTCTGTTTAATATCAAAAGACAATCATAAGCTATTATATCCAGCTAGTGCAAGTGAAATACTTGACTCTGAATTGTATTGTATTATTATTAGTTATTATAAAGTAAAACAATACCTACAATAAAATAAAATAAAAATACAAATGCATTTTTCGATCTCATTTTTTATGAGCAACTGCAGCTTATTTTAGTCCCTGATATATATATTAACAAATAGGTTCCTATTGCTCTATCACTCAAATTAAATTGATTTTATATTAAAAATCAAAAAGTCGATAAAACGAAGTTAAATATTATCTCTTTTCTCCTACCAAGAAACTAAATTTAGTTGAAATGTTATTTCAGATTATTTAAATTGAAGCATAACAGTTTAAAACAGCGCTAATAATAGAAAAATGCTGTTTTAGAAATAAAATAAACAAACAAAATTTTATTAAATTTGTCTTTTATTAGATAAAAAGGTCGCAAATTCTAAAAAGATTTGGATCGCATCATAGATCAGTAAATATAATCTAGATCATTGATATTTAGATCGAAGAAAGTCCCAACACTGATCAATATTCACAATTTTATCAAGAGTAACAACTTATTACTTTCTTTTTTGTCGCATTAAATATTATTTAATTTTTAATTTTTTTCATATTTTCTTATTACTGTTTAATTAGTGTTTTATTTATGGAAACAAACTTTATAAGCATATGTTTATTATATACGTCATGTGTTTGGTTTTCAATTTTATTTATCCACATTCGTTACCCAGTACATTATTAATTTTATAAAGATCGGAAAATGTATTAGAACTACCTACATCTTCTGTATCATATTTTTGGCTAAGAGAATAAAGTGAAGTTTTCGTTCTTTCAAGTAATTCTGCAACAGCTTTATGTGCTCCTTTAGTTTTAACACCCATATGCGCACAAGCAACTTTTTCAAAGTCCCAATCTTCTAATATTTGTTCCATCCATTTAATAAATTGGAGAGGAGCATCAGCTGTTTTATAAAGACCATCAGTCAATATTGTTGGATGGAATAGCATTGATTCTTCTGGAATACCAACTAATCGAAGAAGTACTTTAAAGACGAAAGCAGGTTTCTCAAAATACATTATGGTATCATCAACATGAAGAGTTTTTGATGTTTTATGATAAACAAACACACTTACAAAATGATTTGTTTTTTCGGGTAGTGGATTATTAAATTCGGCACCTAAAGACAAATTAAAAATAAGTATGTTTTTTTTTTATTTTTTTAAAAAAAAGATATAGTGTATTACCTGCTGGAATACGCATTTCAACCTCTGGATTCCATTTATTTCTTATTTCTTCTTCTTCAAGGTTACCTACCCAATTAATTTCTTTTAAATTACGTATATGTCTGGGTGTACCATAATATGCTAAATTTGGATAATGCTTATGAAAATCTGGGAATGCTAACGTATGAAATGGATGTACAGCAACTACAGCTTCAATTTTGTTCCCATTATCTGTTAAGTCATTAAATTCCCATCGAAGATCATCATTCATTTCTACTGCATCGATGACTAGTAATTTTTCATTCGCCAATTTTATTATCGACATTTGTGTTCCAATATCAACCACATTATGCAGGTGAAAATGTCCACGAATATTCCAGAAACCAGGAGAAATCTGTCGAATATTTCTATATATTGTATATTGATGATGAGAGAGAACTGGTACCAAAATCAAACATAACAACCAATAAATCATTATATGAAATTTTAGCAAAAGTTTTTGTTCCGTCATCAAAAAATAAATTATATCAATAACAATGAGTTCTTCTTAATATTGCTTGATCTTTAATCTACGTGTGTATCGCACAAAAGTAATCATGCTCTGCCGCATATAATTATGATGAATATATATTATATTGCATAGTGTTTCCGAATTTCAAAATTTTCACAGCTCTATATAATGTGCCGCTGAAATATGGTTCGAAAATACGTAAACTTTACACTGCTAATTCCCAAAAAAAAATTTAGTACAAAAAAATAAATGAGAAAAATATACCTACACTAAAAGTTTTTAGGGAATGGTTTTAGGGGTATACATTATCAGGGGAAAAATTGCACTGTCAAAAATAAGTTGGGGTTGCTTATAAGTATTTTTACCATATGATCATCCGTTTAGAAGTTATCCCCATTCACAAATTTAAGGGACCATATTTAAGGGTGACGCTTCATTTTGCCGAAACTCATTTTGCCGACATTCATTTTGCCGACACTCGTTTCGCCGACAACTCATTTTGCAATTTAAGTGCCTAATGGAAACCTAGTGTAAGAACTAATTATGAAGATTTTAAATTTAACGATTTTTCTTTGATATAACTTTTTTCGAACTTTTTCTAGATTTTGTAATCGGATCGAAACCAAAACCTATATATTTTGAAGAGACGTAAATTATGCGGCTACCGAATGGTTTATGATTAATATCCATTTGATCAATCTTAAAAAGAAGAAAATTAATGAAAAAATTTGATGTAATTTTTTTATTTTCTCAAGACTACACAGACGGATAATGCTAATTTCTAACCGATAAACGCGGCATATTCTGCTGTTGAGAATATAAAAATTTTGGAGTCAATTTGGAGTGTTTTTCTGATTTTCTTTGCATTGAGTGTACGGATTTAAACTAAAATAACTAATAGAAAACATATTTAATTTATTAATTTCAAAATATCTTTTCAATCATAAAACTACCCCATTCCAACTTAAAAAAGTTAAAAAAAAAAACAAGAAATTAGCTCAAATTAGAAACTTCAATCTGAGTGTACATGTACAAAATTTAACTCAAAACTCTCTACTTTTTTTTTGTTCATTTAAATCCATTTGATAACTTTTCCGCACCTTGGTCTTTAGAAATTTAAAAAAAAGGTAAAATCGCTCCACCCCAGTACACATATTTGCAACTTATATGGTTTTCTTTTTTATTCTTATAAAAGTTTTCTTATTAAATATTTCTAATTTTTAATTCTACATTATATCAATATATATAAGAAATCTTCATCTTAATTGGAATTACAAAGAAATTATATATATTCTTGTTTTTCCTTATTATTATTGAAGAGGAATAAAAAATATTTTACAGACATTAACGTCCTAAAAATATATCTCCCATGTGACAAATATAATAATAGCAATTCGAACCATATTTGGGATATCCTCAACACGTGGTACCAACGCTTTAGTGAAATCCAAATTTTTATTAAAATTTTATTTTTTTGACTCCCCCCTACCCTACCCCTTGTCTGTTTATGTCCAATTTTACAGACCCCCCCTCCGTGGTGGACGACCATTTTTTTTATTAATTTATAAAATTTTGTATTTAAAACACGAAAATTCATGGACGTCCATAATTAATGTAAACCCCTACCCCCCCACCCCTTGACCATTTTTGTCCGTTTCGCGATTAGTCCCCCCCCCTCCCCATTAACGTGGACGTCATTTATGGATGGTCCCTTTGTCATAGATTGAGGTTTTAGTTTTAAGATCGGCCTCAAAAAGCTCTGTCCTGACTATAGTCTCTAATAAACATAATTGAGACAATGATAATGCACAAAATTGCGAAATCAGAATTTCGCAGTCCACCAGCTGAATTCGCTTTGAAAATTTATATTTTGTACTTTTTGTACATAATATCATAAACATATAGATACATATATTTTACATAAATAAACATATTTTATGTAAATAAAATATAAAATATACACAAATAAAAAAATAACGACATTTCTTTTTTTGAATAGTTTATATTCGCTATGGTGGAAAGCATATGCGAATATATTCAGTCTGG
>JAABKK020010447.1:8765-23174 GCA_011634745.2 Catotricha subobsoleta
TGATAGCCAAATCCTTGTAAGTGGTATGATCCAAATGGTTGTTGATACTGTTGATATTGCTGTTGATACTGTTGATATTGTTGGTATTGTTGGTATTGTTGGTATTGTTGATACTGTTGATACTGTTGTTGTTCGTTTAATTGATATTGTTGATTAGCTTTATTGTGAGGTGCAGAAATTGTGCTTTTATCTTGGTGCGCACTTAATGATGAGAAAATATTATCTTGCAAATTGAAACCATTAACAATATTATCTTGTTGCTTTCTATGATGAGTTATTAAAGGTGATAGAACGTTATTTTGATTACCAAAACCATCATTTTCCTTACTGTTAGGTGGAGACAGTGATTTTTGGGGCTCTGATACGCGTGTTGTCAACAATTGATCATAGGGCTCTTGAAATTTCTGTATCGGATGTCCAGTGAATGGTTCAAATTGCCACTTTTCGTCACGCAGCGATCTAAAATGGAAAATAAATAAATTAGATAATAAAATTCTATTTAAAAATCAAAAAGAATATTCATTAAACACATTTAGTTATAGTCGATAGTTTCAAATAAATAAATTAATTATGATCTGGTTTTCATTTACTTGTTCAAATATACATTTCAAATTTTATGCATTAATTAATTATAAATAAAATTATACACAATATCTTACAATAGATCGAATGCGTTTCCTTCTTTTGCCGGCAGGTATTTTAATGATTGGGCTGCATATTGACGGTTTTCATTAGGAATATTCCTAATAAAACCAATATTTTGTGCATGTAGACGATTTGTAAAAATGTTAATGATAATAACCTAAAAAAAAAATGATATTCACTTTTAAATGGGGGATTCTTAATATATTATATATAATTTTATAAGTTGAGAAAATAAATCGACTTTTATTATACAGCAAGTTATTATTTTAATTGATTTTTTACTTCATTTTTTATTTGTTACATTTTTAACAAAAATGAAGTTATGTACCAACCCATTTCGCAGCTTTTTTTGTAACTGGTTTTAAAAATTATAAAAAGATAAAGATTTTTAAAAGCCGAAGTTGAATTTTTATACTGCTAAAGTTGTAGCATGCGAAAGTTATATTACCAACGTTTATTTTCAAAAAAAACGGTAATAAATGATATTAATTTAAGGGAAAATCTATGGCTGTTTTTAATATTACTCAACGTGTCTATAATGGTACGAATAAGACGAATTTTTTGCATATTAATAAAAAACCCGGAAGTATCCTAAATTCATTGTATTAAAAACAAAAATAATTAATTTAAAATATAAAACCGATTAAAAATTTAGAAAAACGTATTTAATATATTTTTATTCTCTCCCTAAATTTTTTTTTAAATCAGTTTTTATTTCCTTGAGACTTATTAAAAACTAAATCGAGAATCGAGAATGCATTAACGTATATTAAATTTATATTCTAACAATATGGCTTAATTACAAAGTATTGTTTTATAATTAGCAATAATTTTATTGAACTTAACGAGTTCACAAAAAACCATATTGCATACTTAAAATAAATGAAAATTACGTTTTGGTATATAACCATTTTATTTAATAATGTCAAGATCATTACCAAAACTGGTAATCATTAAAATTAAATGGAATGGTACTCAAAAAAAATAAAAAATAATAAATGCGTTTGAATTTATTTTATGTGCTTCAATTCAATGATAAAATATTCAAATTTATTGTAAAAGAAAAGGTAATAAAAATACTTTTGTAAATATTTTTATTAAAAATACACAAATACATAATACGAACTGAACATTCTCATAAAAATTAAAAAACATGCCCATCAAAGCAAAAAAAAAACAAGTATGTGCTCACAAGTACAAAATTGCATATGTACGCCAACGTGCAGGATAAGTTAGCGAATTTCAGTTATCCAAAAAGAAACAAGAAAAAATCAATAAAAAACAAAAAAAAAATTAAAATAAATATCAAGTTCGTGAAATAAATACGCGACATTATTCAACATGAAATTGAACTACCTCGTATTTTTTTATTAAATTGCTTGATGCAGATGCATTAAAAGTTATTTAAATATTAATACCAATATTTTATTAAAGTCAACTTTGCTTTATTCTTAGTAAATACACAACAATTAGTTTTTTTTTGCCATCTTTAGCGATTAATTGTTTCGTGCTTTTATATCTTTATATGTATAATATTTTAAACATTAATGACTTTTTTTTAATTATTTATTTTTATTTTACGACACTAGAATGCATTAATTTTGTATATTCAATAATTATATCATGCCGCTTTTATAGACCATATTTATTTAAATTGATAATTTGATAATTTAAAAGATTTTTATGAATTGAAAAGTTTATTAATATAAAAAAGAATGGAATTTTTTTTAAAATACAGTGAAATAAGCTGTTAATGGATTGGTAAATACACGACTTTATTTTTTTAAAAATGTTACCAAATGACAAAAAAAGAAGAAAATAACATTTTATATCATACTTTGTTCGGACATCATACATAGGTCATTGACGTACTAATGGACTCAGAATGTTGTGTTCGTGAAAATATTTTTGATTTTGTTTCGAATATTTCAAACGAAAACATATACATATTTTCACGAAAACAAAATTCTGTGGATTTGGTATATAGACCACTAATATTTACTAAAACCTTAGAAAAAAGCGCACAAAAAATATACTAAAAAAAATGAAACCAATTTTTTTTTCTTTCAATTTTTATTAAAAATTACTCAAAATTCAGTCGGTTGAATATATTCTTAAATTATACGATTTAATAGTTTTTCATAGCAATCTAAAAAGATCGTATTTATTTAATGTTTCTTTTTGTTTTTGGTTTTTTTAAACACGACTGAAATGTCCTTGAATTTATATTTCCAAAAAATTAAGAATATGAAAGAATAAATTACACAAAAAATCACAATTACAATACATTTTTTTTCCATTTTATTATTCTAAAGAAAACAAAAATCAATCTCATCTACTTTTTTTTAAGAAAAATATTATTTAAGATATTGCCTGATTGTCAGAGCGTTTTTTTATTATTGCACGTTTATTTATACTTACCATTAAAAATCCATTAAATATGTTACGAGCACTAATTAATAATAACAACATTATTTGTTATATTTCACTTTAAATTATCTGGCATAAATATTAAACATCAATTAATTAAAACTATTATCGATTGATGATGAAATGTATATATGTAATATATAATATATATTCTACGTCACCAGGTAAATAGAAAATAAAGCACGAAAGGATTTAATATGTATGCAATGCTTTTAAATATATTTGTTGATTCTGAACAAATAGTATGTACGAGCAAACAGATTTTTTTTTGTTTTTATTGACTAACACTGTTTATATATAATCGAGATGTATCCGTTTCAACAACGTAACTTGACTGTAAACAATAATCTTCAACAAGAATTAAATAAATTTATCTTAAAAAAGAATGACCAAATCGATTGTTTGCGCGCAATATACACAATAAGATGTCGGTACTTATTTATATATAGGCTTGATCATTCTTTGCTCTTGGCACTCAAATAAAGTTCTTGGCCAAATGAAAGTTTTATAATTACGAAAACCAAAAACCAAACATGAATTTTTGTTATTTAAATTAGTTTATTATTATGTTTTACGGGAGTTACATTCAAAAAAATAAAAATGATTGCTGGGAAGACATCATATTTTTTTTATTTGTTTGTATTTGGCAAATACGGTTGATCATTTTTTTATTTTTTTTTTATTTGTTAAATAAATATCAGTATATAATAATATAAATATATCAATTTTATTCATACTATTCTTATGGTAGGGTGACATTTTTTTTTTAAACAATTTTTGATTGCATTGTATTTTTTAGAAATGCGTATGTGTTAAATTACAGGTCAATTGTAGCTCGGGAAGTGGTGCCGCAAATCGATTTTGTTCAAACTATGATTGAGCATATATTGGTACTGAACTTAAACTGAACTGAAATTTATCAATACTTAATAATCTATGAGTAGAAAAAGTTTTTTTTATACCTAACAGCTTCGGTAAATTCTAACGAGATTATGATAAATGTTTGGGCACGGGAGTTGTATCCGCTCAAAAGAATCAGTGAATAAAAAGTAAATATTTTTTTTTTTTTTTTATTTGGTAAATTATTAGGCTTTCCAACAAAGATAAGCTCATTTGGTCAACGATACTTACGTCAGACAACATCATTAACATTTAATTTTTTCTGTTTGCTTCAATTCCATAAAAACAGTATTTGTTTCATTTTAGTAGTTATAGAATTAAATGAACTTTCCAATGATACCAAAATAAAATAATTTGTTAAACTATTTCAGAAGTTATGATCATTTTGATCTCAATGGACCTTAAGGTAACTGATAGACAAAAAAGAACTCTTGATATTCATAGATTATTAATGTTAAATTTCCAAAAGTTGTACTAATACATGTTCATTATCACAGTATGAACAAAATTTATTTGCGGCATCAATTCCCGGACTAAAATCGAGGTGTAATTTAGTGTGTCGAGAATTCTACAAAACTCCTTGCACCTGGCTAAAGCAAAAACAAAAAAAAAAAATTGTCACCCTAATGGTATATATTGCTTTCTTATTTATTGTGTATTGTCGTCGTTGGTGTACAATTTGAGTATAAAGAACAAGTCAGTTTACTTTATTTTTAATTTATGCGAAAAATAAATATAAAATTGCAAAAAATGCAAAATGTATGAGGGATTATAATGAATATATTGCTTTAAATATGATCTCTCGCCGAATTTATTGTAAAAGTGAATAATATGTCCTCGTTTAAAAAACATATAAATCATTGTTAAGTTCATAACCCGCAGGTACCCCCACAAAGATAATTATCTGCAATTGTTTTATTGCCATGCCTGAATATAATACTTACTCATAATAAAAAAAAAACTTAGTTTTAAAATAACTGCTGCTCAAAAATAATCAATGTTATAATCTTTATAATCGAGACTCCATACACTGAAAATATTAATACATAACGAAACTAATTACAATTTATAATAAATTAATGTGTCTTTGGATCACAAATACTGTATCACAGATGTCTGTAAAATGTTACACCCGGAATACTAATACAAGTATTGATTTTTTTAAAATTATATTCTATATAAAAAATAAATGCAAAGGATATATTTCGTGTTAGTACCGGTACTCATAGTAATTTATCTTTCAAAATTCCCACAATGCCAGATTGCATGATACATACCATATGCATATATATAAGTTTAGTAGAATTTATATTTAATGGTGATATGCCAATGGTTTTTAAACTGTAATGATCTGGACTGTATTCCATTTTATATTCAAACGCGTAAACATATTACATAATATTTTTTTTTATAAATTCTTTTTTTTTAATTTATTTTATTTCTTGATTTTTTTTTTTAATTACCGAAATTAGTACTTATATACAACTTATAATTATTAGAATATTTTATTAGCATAAATATTATAACATTTAATAACATTATAAATGTTTTTGCCTATCAAACATTTTATTAACAATATCTAAGGTTTAATTCAATAATTATTGTTTTTTTTTTCTTTTTTTACATTCATTTATTTATTTATTACTGGATATTATAAAAGCAACAATAATCACCTTCATACTTTTTATTTATTTTTATTTTTACAATATGACATTTCCTTAATTTTGACAACATGACACAGTATTTATTAATATTTATGTCATTTAATTCAAAGATAATTTCATCATTGTTCTTTATATTTATATATGGATATTAATTGAATTATTTCGAGATTAGTGGTTTGATTAAAAGTAAACATTATTTATTTGATTTTAAATAGTAAAAAAAATGTATGAACTAGTAGGCAATTTTAATAATTTTTTTAGAATTTGTAATGAATTAAAATTTCTTCGAAATATAGTCAAAGTAACTATTTCACAAAAAAATTTAACCAATCAAAATTCATTAAAAATCATTCTCAAAGAATTTTGAAAAGTTCCTAATTTCCATGCTACACGTTAGTTAAGAACGTAATTTTATGGAAATATGTTTTCACTACACCACCTCTCTAAAATGCCTGCAAATATTTTTTAGAAATTATAGCAATTCATATGATAATTCTCAATATATTGTTCATAGACGGGATACCGGCCATATATAAGAAGGGCAAATAAATATTTTTTTCTATTTTCAATTTCAGATGTTATCACATTTATCAGAACTATGCTCTCTGAGCCGATTCATTCAATGCTACCAATATCAAAAAGACGCTAACAGCGTTTAACATAAAAGGAAATATATTTTAGGAAATACAAAGTACACAATAAAAAGTTAAATAGATCTTTTTCGATTATGACAAGAGACAGTGAAATAGCGGCGATATTTAATCCGCGTCGTGTACGTGCACCTTCTGTTGTTGTGACCGGCGATTCACCAAATGGTTCATTTATTGGTGGTTTTACAAATATCATCAATGCAAGCAATCCACAAATTGCCCGTTCCGACTCTATAACATCAAGTCAACCGGATGGCGTTGATAGCGTAATATGTATACAAGGAGCAACTAATATTGGTAGTGGCGGTGGCAGAAATACACCATCGCCCACTACTGAATTGCAAAACCGGAAAAACGCTAAATGTAAGGATTCATGCTGTTCGGAATTGGCACAAAAGGTTTGATTTTATGTTATGTTTACTACTGCCTAAAGTTCATTAATAAAAAGAATGAAAAAAAGTAACTAAGTAACTACTCAATAAAGAAATATATCTACGAGCGTTTCTTCTTGCTAATAATTCTGACTTCACTATTATTTTAGATGTACTTTGGTGTCTGCGTGACCATTTTAGTGACGGCAAGTTGGGTTGGTGCAACGCATTGTATAAAATTTTTATATGTTCGTCGTAGTATTTATCATCAATCATCATCATCAGCAACAATAATATCAGCCAGCGAAAGTTATTTATTTGATGATTTTGATAATGACACAAATCAAATATTTCAAACAGTTCATATACCAGCAACAGTAACAAACATTCTATCATTTAATGCTCCATTTTTTGCTTCATGGTTTTGTACAAATTTTTCACTATTGTTTTTTCCAATATATTTGTTGGGTCGAGTAACTATAAAAAAATGCGATGAAAGTCCTGGTGAAATATTAGCAAATGTTTTAAGAGGATTTCGTGATAGAGGATTTACAGCAGGTTTGATCATGAGTACTTAATATACAAAAGGAAACTGAAAACATTTGTATGTTATTTTCTTTAGGTCGTTTCTTGAATCGTTGTATAATGTTTTGCGGTTTATGGCTTATAACAACATATTTATATGCATTATCGTTACGTGCGTTATTAGCAACAGATGTCATGGCATTATTTGCTACAAATGTCGCATGTGCTTATCTTTTATCGTGGGTTATTTTACATGAACAATTTGTTGGGGTTAGGGTGAGTTTATTTAGCTAATTTTTGGACAATTAAATTGTTAATGTTTGCATTTTAAGATTAATTAAGATCATATTTCTTAACATTTATGTCCTCTTATAGATTGTTGCTGTTATTTTGGTAAGAAATATGCTTTTTATAAGGTTTATTAAAGATACTTTTAAAATGTGAAATGAAATAACTAAATACATACATATATTTATTTTAGTGCGACACGGGCATTGCACTGTTAGCTTATATGGATGGAATAACGGGTAGCCCAACATTAGGCGGAGTTGTATTAGCAACATTATCAGCAGCTGGCTATGCAGTTTTTAAAGTATTATTTATTTATAATTAACCATATATGCATATAAACAATAAAATATTATTAATTTATTTATAAAGGTAATGTTTCGAAAAATTATGGGTGATCCACCGGTTGCCCAAGTGGCATTTACATTTTCAATGTTAGGTTTCATCAACGCATCGTTATGTTGGCCTATTTGCTTAGGTTTATATTTAACTGGTTCTGAGACAATGCCGTGGGAAAATTTATCTTGGATTGTGCTGTTTATTGCATGCGTTTTAATTTTAGGTAAGTTATTCAATTGGTTTTTGTAGTCTTTTCTGACGATAGGTCTCTATATGGATAGGTTCGTTGTTATAGACATTGCAGCTATTATTTTTATATCAATTATTGAAAATTTCAAAGACTTTTTTTTCTTTGTATGAATTTAAAGTTTTAAAATCAGAAATACATCAGTTTCAAACAAATGTTATTTATAAAATTTATTTAGAGCCTATAATAATGAACTAATAACAAAAAAAAAAATTACGCCATATATTTTCTTAATGTTTTTTTTTTCTATCATATACTTGCAGTTTTCCATATTTTGACTCAATTTAGTGCTGCTGTTACTTACAGCATGTTTGTTACATTAGGTCTAATAACTAGTGTTCCAGTATCAGCAGGTAGTTTAAAAGAAATTATTCAGTTTTGCTTTACTAAAAAATTAAAAACAAAACATATATATTTCTTTTCACTCTATCAAACTGAAATAAACTTTAATTGGTGTATTATCCTCATTGTGATGTAAATACGAACAAAGCTTTGGATATTGTTCTATATGGAGCAAATTTTGCTGGAATGAAATTGGCTGGCGTCATATTAATTTCAATTGGTTTTTTTTTGGTGATGTTTCCAAATAATTGGCCGGATTATATAACAAGATTATTAAGGTATGGCAAATTGTTATTATTATTAATGTTATTATTGTTATTATTGTTATTATTGTTATTATTAATGCAGATTGATATACTTTTGTTATATATTTTGTTTTTTATTCCATTTTCTATATGATTTTAATATGAATTTTATACACAGAGAATATTTGTGTTTTAAATTGTTCCCAATGAAATGAATTTAAATTAAAAATTAATACGAAAAAAGCTATAACGTATTCAAAATGTTCAATCGATATACACACACAAAACATATAAAGTATTATAACAGGGATGTTTAAATTAACCATAGCTAAAATCTTATAATTTTGTCGCAATTATTAATTCATTTGTTGAATATTAAATAAAAATGTTTTCTTTTAATGAACAACATAGAAAAACCTGTTCATCCAACAATTCTAAGTACTATTTAAATAATACAGAGATTTAGCATTTTCATATAAACAAATAACTAATATTTGGTTTGCTTGGAAACAAATGAGTGAATACAAATTGAATGTTCTACCGGCGGTAGGTGTTGATTATGTAATAAGATTACATAATTGTATTGCTGAGTAATATAAGTGAATTCTCCAAAGTAAATTTTATGATGAGCAAATCCAATGGTGAAAATGGAAATAATTTTTTCAAAAATTTATATATTAAAATTTTGAATCTAGTTCAAATATTTAAAATAAAAATGAATTTAAATATTTTCTTTTTTTTCTTATACTTTAAAATTTTCACCTTAATTTACTATTATTAAATTTATTCTATACTCTTCATCTTTTTAAATACATTCTAAATCTACTCTAAATATTATTTAAAATTAAAAAAAGAAAAATAGAAATATGGATACTAAATCTAAGAAAAAGTAAAACAAATTGATTTTAAAGTTATATCGATTATTTTGTCAAAATTTTTCCAGAAAAACTGTTCGTGCATTCCTCCGATATCAGTGTTGTTGGGCATTTGCCGAAATTGATTACAGTAATTCGGTAGGAAATATAAATTAAAAACAAAATAAATAGAAAAAATTATAAAATTTATTTAATTGTTAATTTTCTCATTTACTTTATTCTATGCTTTACTCTTTTATTATAGACCTATTTCACAGCCTAAAGTGTATATTTAATTTTATAATTTCCTTTTAATACATATAACCGAATGTTATTGCAACAAATTTCTAAAAGTACACTTTTACATAAATATTTAGGTGTTTGATATGTAATATTTTATCTATATTATCCTAATAAATATTTTACTAAGCCCATAAACATTTGTAGCCTCAACCTCATGCATAACTATGTATTTATGTATCATTGATTGAGATCCAGTAAAAGTGACTTGGCGTTTCATTAATATATATTTAATGGTCCCGATTAACAATGGAATGAGCATTGAGCATATTGAAGGCAGTATATGCTATTTATATCTGATTTAGTTACAATTTAGTTTTATTAATATGTATGTGAGGCTAATAATGAAGAAACAAAGGAGTTATATTTTATTATTTTATATGGCAAACATAAATATTAATGCTCATTATTACGAAAGGAAATTAAGCAATTATTTCTTTGTATCAACTTGTAAATGAGTAATTAATTTCAATTAATTGTACACTAGCGAACTGAAAGCAAAAACCACAAAATAATCAAATGGAGATGAAAAATCGCCAAGTACTCTTTCTCTTACACCCATTTATCATATGTAAATTTTTATAAAATCATTAATGACTATGTGAAAATTTATTAACAGATAGTACATTCGGTATTAGAGAGCTATATTTCTGCAGTTTTTTTTTTGTGCAATTCTTCAATGCTAAAAGGATCAAAAGTTAGCAAACCGATCACTTTCGATTAATGAAATTAATGAAATATTGGAATTTCGTTAAAATCATAAAATAGATGTACCAACATATTTTAGAAAATCTGGTAGGACTTGCAAAATTTCGAATATCGACGATGCGATATATCATATGATATCGTAATCACGTGATGTATCTGAAAATCAATATCGTGATATATATTACGCAAATATCGACAGAAAATTATCGATTTATATCCGCCGATTATTGACAGCAAAGTATCAATATTTCCGACACATCTGAGCTCATTTGCGCATTAATTAAAATCGGTTTGATAACTGATCAATTTGGTACAGAATGCCTATTACTTATTTACTTTTATTATTCTTCTCACTTTAGTGTAAATTGTAGAATTTCTTTTAATTAGATCCATAGCTAAAAGAAAAAAATCACTATCTAAATCTATAAGTAAAAATATTTAAAATACACTTCAGCCATTCACATCAGAGATTTCACATTTAGCAATTTAGCTGCAATAATATAATACTATATTTGTTATCTATTTTTTTTATTTTTTTTTTAAATACCTACTTACTATTGAAAAACTTATCATGAACCCATATGAAAGTTCCAAAAAGGTTTTCTTTCACTCATTTCGCAGTCAATGTTATACGTGAGACAGATCAATTTTTTGTAGAATTTTCATATGGGTTCATGATAAGTTTTTCAACCTATAAAATATTAATTCTAAAATTTAAATAATATATAATGTTTATTCAAATTATCAAATGTTATAAATTAATTTCGACAATGGCATAATGGCATATTTTTGGAAAATAAAATACATATTTACATATTGTATACCTATTTCAATTTCATAATAATAAAATCATATTCCTATAACTTATACAAGGAAATATATGAAATCATTGGTACATAAAACGAAGAAGCTATTACCACGTTCTCGTGATAAACAATACCATGTTACCATCAAATTTTGCACCACATTTAATCAATCATCTTAACGCACAACGCACCCTGTAATCAAATGTTAGTTTTTCTTTTGTTTTGTTTTAAATATTTTATTTTATTTTCTTTCACCAATAATAATATAAATATATATGTAATGTACATAAATAAGCCTTCTAAATCATAAACTATGTAGTTTTTCTATAAATAAAATCTTTTTCAATTATCGTTTTGAATAAGACGAATTTAAATAATCTTCAATTATATTTTAATTAAATGCTATTTTAACTGATCTTCTGATTTAATTTGTTATATTTTTCGATTTACAGAAACATCATCTTGTTGGGTCACAGCGCGAGGTAAGTTCCAATGTAATTTTTTTTTATGCTGTTTTGAATCGATAAAAACATATATTTATTTTACTCTCTGATAAATACCTTTTTATGTTTTTAATTTAAACTAACTCTATGTAATTTCATTAAGATATAACTAAATTTATTTCTATTAAATTCCTATCAAATTTCATGCGTGTGGCTTGTTTTTTTTTTAAATATAAATAAATCAATTTTCTTCTGTCTTCTAATTAACTTATATAAATTTAATAAACGCTTAACTTATAGACTCCACTCAATTGATTTTAGATTTTGTTTTGGTTTTTGATTTTTTGTTTTTCTTTTTTTTTCTTTTTCAATTTCTTTTAGAATATCAATTATTTTACATATATTTTATGTTTGGTTACACCACATTTACAAATAATTACAGAACCCAAAATTACACATAAAATGTCTTAGTTTTTCGTTTTTGTTTTTTTTTAAAGACGTTTTATATTTTTGTTAAAAAATCAATTATTCCACAAAGGCCAAAAATACCAATAGCACATTTAATACAAGAAATATAAAATTGACTGGACAAATTCGTTTACTATAATTATAATATTTATTTATAAATATCGATACAGTACTGCGTTCAGTATAGTCGCGAAATAAACATTTTTTTATTTTGGAATCTATAACTAATTGTTTTGTTTTAGTAACTGCTAAAATACTGTTTTGATAAATATGATGTTTGAAATTATTCTTGGCAATGAATAAAGTATTCGTATTTGAAGCAAATAAAATAAAATTATAGTTTTGTAAATGATTATAAATAAAAGAAAATTGACCGTGAGTATGGGAATCAGTTGGAAACAAATCAAATGCTTTATCATTAATTATAAATTTAAAGTCGAAGCCCGAATATTCCAAATAACCGTAATTAATGTTTTACATTTAGATTATTTCTTTGTATTATTTATTTCGGCGTCATTACGTTCTTTTCGATATAACTTAAAATCTGCGTGTTTCAATTGAATGAATAAAATCAATTTCTCAATAAATTAGTTATCATTCCATTTTACTATATCACTGCTTTAAGAATATGAACAAGAAATATGCGCTGTTTTACACCATATGATTGTGCAAATATATTTTTGCTGTATTTACGGTATTAACTTAATTTTCCATTGCAAATAAAAATTAATGTTCACATTTTTTATTTCTAATTTACTTATTTTAATTTACTTATTACTTAATTCTATCCTAATATTTATTATTATTAAAATTAAATTTTTGTATGTGTATCTGGGCCTCTCATCATATATCTACGATATACCCACCTATAGGCACAAGAAAATTTTCAGAGGTAAGCCACTACGACACGACTATAATAATCAAGATGTAATGAACTTATGATATTTAGAATGAGCCTATTTTTATTTAACATGCGTTTCGATTGGTGCATTTAAAAATATATATACATATATTTATTTATTTATTTATTTTTTTTTAGTTTTTATGATTCAATTTAAGTACATAATGAAAAAAAAAATATTCCAATTTCAATTTCAATATAAATACAAATTAATGTATGCAATTTTTTTTCTAAATTACCTCTTCAAACTTTATGAACTTAGTTGGATTAACTGTTAAAAGCTTATTTTAAATACCATTTCTAAGAAACAAAAATGGAAAAATCCTTAGGAATAACAAACAATAAATCTAAAAATGACGTTATTTTTTATGTCAAACTTTTTGGATTGTGGAAATATGCTTATTACTTTTCTAAAATAATACAAAATGTAAAATAAATTCTTAATGAATTTTTCACAATTAATACAATTTGAACAATTTTTTTTTATTTTAATTTTATTTTAAATTTTATTATTTTCTTTTTTTGACAATAGTTGTGAAAATAACGCTTCTCGCATGAGTTAATAAAAATTATAAGCCATTATACATAATTATAACACACCCGCTTCCTTGAATTCACTTTTTAAAATTTTAAATTGATAGTGTAAAATAATAAATTTCAATATATTCACTATAAATTCAATAAGCCACCATGAACAGACCGGCAAGTGAAAAAAATCTCCATGTTATATACTTGTGTATAGACTCTAATTGTTCATCGCAATGCATATAGTTTTTTTCTTTAAACATATTTAAAAAAAAAAAAAATTCAATTGCAAAAATTAAAAAATTAAATAAAAATTAGAACTGGATAAACGATAAAATATGAAATATACCCGCACAAAATTATTTAAATCATTTTATAGCCGACCAGCCTTTTGTAGACGAGATATTATTGTAACTTCACCCTCGTCCATCAGATAGCAAAATAATAATAAATGGTTAAAATAAAGAGATAAAAGCATACCAGAGGAACTGATCACCATCTCACCTTCTTCACCGATCATCGTACCGCGGCGTGCACAATAAATATATACAAAAATATAAAATATATACAAACAAAAGAACAAAAATTAAAAAAAAAAATTAATAATAAAAAAAATAATTGAAAAATGATAAAAATTAATATTAACAATTAAAAACGTTCATTCAAAAAGAAATATTATATCTATAAAACACAAGTGTACCAGTAGCGCTATAGCATTTTAATTTATCATAAATATACTATTTATACTATATATATAA
>JAABKK020010457.1:0-23167 GCA_011634745.2 Catotricha subobsoleta
TCCTCTAACTAATACAATCAAATTTAATGAAATTCATAAGAACCTGGATGATATTTCGAGGTAAATATACAAGAAAATGCATAAAAAATGAAACACCTCATTTTCAGTTTTTCAAATCGATTGGACGAGTTCTAAATGTTTTTTTTTTCTTTAATATTTTGTTTCCTTTACTTTGGAGTGTAATGGTATAAGAAAATGCCCTGGGAGCTTAACTTTGCGAAAAAAAATTTTTTTGGGACAGTCTAATATGCACTACATATAAGTTGTAGGGGTCCGGTCTCCATCTGGCCACTAGTTCCCGAGATTAGGCGGGGGGACAGATAACAAAAACATGTTTCTCATGTAGTGCATAATAATAATTTTTGTGAAAGTTATGTCAAAAATGAAAATGTTAATTGATTTAAATCATAATTTAAATCAATTTTAATTAATAATGTGAATTGAGTAAGTAGTTTTTATTATTCACAGCGACAGAAAAACAAAAAAAAAAAAAAAAAACATGCACCAAAATACACATTTTATTCTTTCATCTCTGTTAATTTTACATGTGTTTTATTACTATTATTTCAAGCAATACCTACAGCATAAAAAATTAAAATTAAAATTAAAATAATTAAGTTAAAATATTCACACAGAAAAACAAAACATAATCTTATCTGATGTTAACAATATAAATATCTGGTGTTAACAGTTTTTTTTTTTAGTATTCTGAGGCAATCAATCTAAAGGCCGTTTCAAATTATTATTGTAAATCCAGGCCTGTAGCGTGAGTTATATATATAACAGGAGGGGCCGAATGAGGCTTGGGTGGGACTAAATTTAAAAAGTGAATATAAAATATACCGCGAAAAAACCGCGCTATATGCAATGCCCTCGCGTGCCACCCCAAGCTACAGACCTGGCTATCTCCAAGGCATATATATCGCTCTTAGATTTTCTCGCCGCTATATGAACAAAAAAAAAACATAAAAATAAATAAATAAGAATGAAAGTCATCATTACCAAAAGCTTTATGTCAAACAGTTCATCACTATATTGCTATAGAATAATTTCAAATTGTTCGAAGATGCGGTGTAGTTACTCATTCGTCCAGTAAATGATGAAATTTCACATGATTTTGATTTTTATTTTAATATAGCAACAATTCTATGTAAATATTTAATTTTATTATATTATACATATAAGCAATATAATTAGTTTTTAAAGTAACAACTATGGCATTAAAAAAAAAAACCAACAATATTTTGCAAGAACTGTTTTTCTGACATTTGTTATTAAATCCAAAAATAAACTACACATTTTTGCATATTTAAAATAAGAAATTATAATTAATATCTGCATCTGATCTAAAAAGATATTATTTAATTCATGCATTGAAATTTGAATTCACTTTTAGTTTGCATATTATTATAAAAAGTATTTAGTCGTACTTATCTTTTTCTCTGAATTTTTATACATGATAAATTTTGAATTTTGTTTTATTTTCAAATATAAATTTAATTTTTTACAAAAAATATATATATATATTTTAAATGTAATGCGTACATATAATGAAAATCCTCAAAGGTGGAACTCCTTTTTCACGGAAACTCGTGTCAAGGACGGAAAAAGTTTTCACCTCATCAAAATTTTCTACAAATTTTACCCTTTTTGGCGAAAACTCCTCAGACGCGAATGCCAAACTATTTTTTTTTTATTTTTAAACGAAAATTCCAGTGCATTTAGAAACCTTCCTGGCGGAAACTTCTAAATAATTTTTTGCACTTAATACATTTGATTTATTTTTTCGCAAGTTTCCTTTTTTTTTTTTCTTGGAGACAACATAAAATTTCGGCTAAAAATCAGCATTTTTCATCCAATGGTACGTAAATTTTCAAAGAAAAATTTATTTTCGTTAATTTGGGAAAAAACAATTATGAGTGTAAAACTCTAGGAAGCTAATGATTCGTGGACACAAGAAATCGACACTTCATTTTGTTTTTCATTTATGGGTTCGTCCCCTATGGTTTTTGTTGATGAGTCAAAAATGGAAACTTTGGGCTCCATACTGGGAGTATTAAACATTATCCAATCAACCTAAAAATTAAAACTTATTGTAATGGCATCGTACTGTTGCGAAAAACTATAACAGGATTTAAAAAATAAAGATGTGACGAATTAATTGTCATCCTAATACGTATGTATAATTTATAACGTCTTTTGTATACTTAAAATTAAAAAAAAAAATATTAAATCCTCAATAGCGGAAAATTTGTTGGGTCCCTTGAATGTCCGTCTTTGAGGATTATTTCACTGTATTAACAAAATTTAAACAAAACTTACTTAAATGAAATTACCGTAAAATCTTTACTTATAAGAACCAACATTTAAAGGCGAAATAATGTAATTAAATAAAAACAAAAAGAAATTGTAAATGTCGGTAAGTACTAGAGATGTGCGCGGATACCAAAAATTGTATCCGCATCCGCAAGTATCCGCCATGATTTAAATTTATTCGCATCTGCGGATATTAAGTAATAATTTCATTATTACATATAAGAGTTTCGACCAACAATTCGACTAAGGAGGAAAGATTTTTGTTATTCCGCATTGCTTTGTTTTCCGTTTTTTGTTTATTTAGAATGAACGATTCATGTCGAGTTAATTGTATTAAATTTGATGTCAATTTAGTGTGAGAGTTGCCCAACTAATTTATTCAAATTTTTTTTTTAAGTATCATATTTGTATCATATATTCATTTTATCCGCAAGTCATAAATTGTAATCGAAATGCTGAAATATTAATAAAATTTATTTATTGAAAATTTAATAAAATCAATAAGGGTATGGTTTTTAATTCGACTTTTAAGTTGTTCTTATATTGTAGGTAATGTAAAATAATAATAAACAAAAGAAAAACAATCGTTTATATAATGTATGCGTTTAAAAGTAAAGATAAAAATATGATTTTATGACACCCAAGCTCTGGTACTATGAAATGAAGGACTTAATTTAACAAATATCATTATGATTCAGAACATATTCTTTACAATTGTAAATTATTATTAATAACCTGAAGCTGTAGCTGATAATGATACAGCATTATTCGTTCTATTGTACCAGCTGCTTATAGTGATAAGCACAAAATAGACCTACATCAACAGCAAACGAATAAAATGAAATGTAGTAAAAAGAAAAAAAATTTGGACATAAAATAAAATATAATCATATATTTTCAAAATATTAAAATATTAAATCTTAAATAAAACTCAATCAATATCATTTTTAATAGTGATGGGACGGACCGTCTTTTCTTTAGTCCGGCCGAACCGAACTCTACCAAACCGAACCTTTAAAAAATTAAAAAAGCTAAAATTTCTCTAAGACTCAGTTGTAGCAGAGCAATAATTCAGCTTTCAACAAATATTGCAAGCAAAGATATTGTACACAATTGCAAATCAAAACCAAGTCTTCAAATCCTCAAGATGCATCATTTCCACCGAAAATTTCAGATTTTTATTTTGCTTCATATCTTCAACATTACTTATAATGCAATCATAAGGCCGCCCGACTTTGTGAAAGTTACAAATAGTACCAAAGAACCGGACCGAACAGTTCGGTGTGCAGGATGTCTGTCCCATCACTAATTTTTTAATATGAAAATATGTTGACACAAGTTTTCTACTGCACAAAGTATTTTATTCAATACGAATTGGTTTGAATTGTATATTTGATTATACAAAGCACTCCTTTCTATATTGTAGAAAAATTCACATAGCATTAATGAAATGAAAATAATTGTTAGCTTTGATTTTAATATAAGTAGGAAGGAGTGATAAATAATAAAATATACAAGCAAACAAATTCGTATTGAATTTATACTTTTTTTTTATGCGTAATAATCTACTAGTAAATGAGAAAAAAGATTTTTTTTTATCAATAAAATATAACTTGTAATAAACCAACACAGAGCACATAGTTGATTAGAGCTGAAGTTAGCTACGTGCATAATCTCCTTAAATCATCTATATCTCTAATGTAGGGCATATAAATAAATTTTAATCATCTTTTTTCTTGTTTTATTTTTCATTTGCTGTTTTATTATTTTTAATTCAATTTTAAAATACGCATCAATTTCTGATTGTTTTAAATTAAATGCTGTCACACATTAAAACGATAATATGTAAAGTACTCTAATACTATATAAATAATTATATATAAAAATCAGATGGTATCCGCTTGTATAACCAATTTTTATCTGATTAACTATCAGCAAATAATATAATAAACGATATTATTATTTGAAACAATAATAATTATAATTATTTAATGCAAACTTCACATATTGTGAAATACAGAATTTTGCTTGGGGAAATAATATATGATAATGAATATATTAATGTTATTAGATGAGAAATCTGATAAAAATCTATAGCCTTACGAAAATGCCATAGCGGATCATTTACATTATATTTTATATATATATTTACATAATAATAATTTTTAATACTGTGTTACAATGAAAGTTTAAATCAGCGCAACTCAAAATTTGTAAATTACTAATGAAAAACTTATATATACTTAAGCAAGAGAAATATCAGTAAAAATATAATATGTATTATATTAAAGGTTGTGACTCTGTAAATTGAGTATTATTTTTATACAAAATATGTTGCTTTCTTTCGAAATGAAGCGTCGATTTATTTTATTATTTCGGTAAGTTTGTTGCACATTATTGTAGTGACAAAATTTTGTTATTTATTTTATTTTTTATGAAATGTAAATGCATTTGAAATGTACATTTTATAAAGGTTTTATATGTCCTTTAACGATTTTGAATTGTACATTTCTGCAAAAAGAAAAAAAATGAAAAAGACCTATGCTGTATTTGAATCAGAGGTCTGAATGGTGTTCCCGAACTCTTGAAAAAAATATATGGTATAAAAATTATATCAAAAATGAAAACTGGTATAATATTATATCAACGACGTGATAATAAATATGTATGTTTACGTAAAATAAAGCAATCTAAAAGCTTGTTATTAATAAATAATAAGTTTTGGTATACTTTTATACCACATATTTTTTCCAGACTTTGGTCATACCATGCAGACCTATGATTTGAATCGAGCTAAATGGCACATCAAATTGCGCTTTCAGATAAGCCTATTATGTGCATAGAGAACTTTTTTAACATGAGTATTTGTGTAGGGTATAATTTGTCCATTATAAATAAGATGATTTGCTTTCAGATAAGAATTTAAAACAAATCAATAATCTATGGTGTAATATCCGGCTAAAAATGAAGCAAATAAACGAATCTGATTAAGTTGATACACTGTGTATTTATTAGCTTGATAAGTATGTAGGACGTAGGTACAATTAAAACAAAAAAAAATGCATAACTAATAACTTAAACATAAAGTTTTGTACCATTTATATTGCAATATATCTCTCTCTGTATTTGGATGGTGTTTTAGTTTAAGTTGCATCCAAATCTTGTTTCTTCTTTTTTTCTTTTTTTTTTTTAGTAAAATGCATTACAGGTTTTAGTTTTTATTTTATTTTTTTAAATAACTGTAACTGTACTTTCGCGCTTGAATTATTTATTATATTGTAAATAATTATAGTTTAAGAAAAAAAAGATGGAATATTTTTGGTATTTTCAACATTAGTACCTACATTATACATTGTACATGGTATCTGCTTTTTCTTTTCTTTTTCTTTTATCTTCATCATAATTTTTTTTATATTCTTGAAGTATGAAAACATGTAGAAGAATATTTATGCGAAAAACTATTTAATACTTTGTTGTAATAAATATAAATTTTGTATTCAGTTGGAACTTACAGTAAAAATATATTAAATTACTATAATTTTAGTATAAATATAAAACTGGAAATTAAACATTATTCCGTTTTGATTAATTAAATTGCGTGGAATTTAAAAAAGGGAACCATAATTTAACAAAATAATAAATAATGGATTTTTTTTTTTAGTTTTATTGGCTTTCGTATGTTTCACAATTAAAATATATATTTATGAAATTCTATGAATCTTGTCCAATACAGTACAGTAGATGTTGAGTTTAATGTCCTAGGGAATTAACATCAGAGGGTGTTTATATCCAGTGATTTCACTTTTGTTACTCGAAAGTCAATGTAATATCACCAGTTGTATTTATTTGGATGATATTATGGTGATATACGGTAATTATCCAATGACAATACCCTCTGTTTCCCTAGGACATTTAGCCCAAAAAATACCGTGATATCGTCAATCTATTATACCGTAAAATCACTTTCTATCAATGTTTTTGAGTGATTTTCTGTTTATTGGGTCGATAGCAGTTTTCTATAAGCCTAAGAATTGTGTCTGTGTGCCCGTTTACATTTTCATGAAGTCATAGTATCTCTCTGAACGATATTTATAATAAAATGGTATGCACATTAATGTAACGTAAATGCGCTAACACAAAATTAAGAAAAAAAAAAAAAAATGAAAAAACGTGAAAATAAAAATTACCATCAATTTAAGACAAATCCGCTTTCTAAAAGTCATATAATTATAATTGCACAATTTAAGGTCAACATTCCTCGACACATAAAACGAAAATAGAATTAGCTTTTAGCTTCCTTTCACCTGCATTGAAATATACAATATATAATGTAACACACACTCACAATTTCAAATTTGCCTTAAGTGCATATAACGATTTTAATGTGCGCGTACATGTTTTCTTTTTGGTCATTGAATTTTAAAGTGCTTCGTTCCTTTACATCGATATATCTTTCCCACTCCTCTTCCCTAAACCTCAGCATATAAAAAATTAAAACTAAATAAAAAAAAAAAAAAAAAACTATCTACGATGTGCAATTCATGCACTACTAAGATTTAAAATAAAATCAAGAACACAAGAAGAAAAAAAAAACTAACAGAATTTTTGGTTACATGAACATGAGACGCGAAGACAGCACGATTGAACATATTAGAAGAATCTCATTGCATTTTTATTGCATACAATAATAAAAAAAATAAAAAATAAAATTCTCGTGGTCAAATGTGTGTGCGAAAACCAAATCCAAAAACAAAAATTATAAATAAATAAATAAATAAAATACGAAAGGAAGAAGAAGAGGAAAACCTTTGAAACATAGTGCTCGTCGTTCAACGTGGCTGTATAAGTTTATAGATGAGACATGATGAAAACAGTTTCTGCATTTAATGTATTTGAAAAATAAAAAAAAAAAATATATAAAAAATTCATGAACAGATAGAAAGAAGTATATTAAATGTAAGAAGAGAATTGAATAATATTATTATAGTTGAAATAATAATTTTTTGGAACGTCGCACATTTTTTTGAGGTCAGCAACGGGCAGAGGGGTACTATTTGGCAAAAATTTGTGTGTGTGTGTGTGTGTGTGTATTGTTGCTCTTATGCTTTTGTTATTACAGCCATGGAGAAAACTTAAATAACGTAATGTAATAAAAGAGTAGATTATAAAAATGTTATGCTGATGATTGAAACAACAATTTTTTTTTTTTTTATTTTTTAAATTATATTTTAGAATAGCGCTTATTTAACATACTTTAAGAAGGGGGTAATGCATTTGCAAGGCACGGAGGACGTTGCAATGAGATCAGCAAAAAAAAACAAAAAACAGACACTCACATCAAAAACGTAATAATAACAGGCAGCAACTGAAATATTATAATGATCATTTTCGGTTTTTCAGTACAGAGTCTCTATGACATTCGGCCATTATATTTATATTTACTTTTAATGATACGACACTTTACATTTATAAACCAACAAGAGAGAGAAAATTGAACAAAAATAAGAAGAAGAAATAAAAATAATAAAAAGAAAAAAGTTGTTTTGGCCACTTGGGCCAGTTTAGGTGACTTTTAGATATTATGTTCATGCACGCAATTGTTTGTTGACGGTGTACATATATAAAAAAAAAAGAAAAGACTCCATGAATTTATATATGGTTTGGTTTAATTTTTTCTTGGTAAAAATATTTTACACAAAATAACAAAAAAAAATTGTATAATGTAGTTGGAGTTTGAGGTGCGTACCATAGTAAATGTAACACGTATGCATCTGGTTAGACCTTGGTCTTTGTAGCAAAATTTACCAATTCTCAATTATAAAATTAAAAACAATAATATTTCTTTTCTTTTTTTAATCATTAAAATATCTCTTTCTATCCTTCTTTCTGGTTACTGTTTTTGGTACATGAAAATTATGATACTCATAAATAAATTTGTGGCGCATTTTTTTTTTTTGTTCTTTTAGTTCTTCAATAATTTCAACATTTTTATATTATTATTATCTACCAATCAACTTTTAAAGATAAATATGGTCAGCTTATTACCGAACCTTCTTTATAACGTACAATGTCAACCAATAAAATAAAATCCTATTATTTTCTTTATTATATAATTATTATTTAAGTCAAATTAAATTATAGGTATTATACAGTTTAAGCTTAAAATGAGATATGTCATCTGTATACGTTTTGTATATTTTATTTGGTAAAAAAACTGTTCTTCTTTTAATATTTTAAATACATATTTAGTGGCGTGCCTATGCATTTCGTCAAAGTGAACGAACAGATGACTATTATTAAAATGTTGGTCAATGACATTTTTCATATTTTCAATATGTTGTTTATTCAATTATATCAAGTGAGTCAATTAACTTTCTCACGCTTGAAATTATTTTGTTGATTTTCAGCTCCTGAGAGATGCTAAATAGATGTGGAGTTTTTAATAAAATACTTTGAATTATATTCAAAACTATATACCTACATGAATTGAGTATTACTTATGTGATAATGTTTTTTTGTTTTTTCGTTTTTAGATTTTTATAGTCATTTTTTTCTTCTTCTGTTTTTCAATAATTCTTATTATTACGAGTTTTTTGATAAATATGAATAAATTTTGTTTTTTATTTTCATTTAAATACGGATGGATAACATATTGTCCTTTATTAAAAATGGTACGATATATTTCAAAACTGATATAAAACAAGATTTTTTTGATTTAAATCAAATCTGGTCATAAATAAAATTAATTAGAAATCACCATAAGAAATGGTATAAAGCATCCACATCATATATACATGGTATTACCAAAGTCTTGAAAAAGCATATGGTATGAAAATATAGAAATAATGAGATCTAGTATAATATTATACCAATGACGAAATATGGTATAAAAACATACCGAAAATGAAATGTGGTTTATTTTAATATTTAGTGGTCTTTAACCAACCAAAAGACACAGAATTTTGTCTTCGTGTTAACGCAATTCAATTGAAATGAAATGGTTTTGGTATGCTTTCATACCATATTTCATTTCTGGTATATTTTGATACGACATATTTTTTAAAAACTTTGATAATACCATGCAGACCCCTATGATTCAAATTAACACCAAAAACAAAGATGATAATAATAATAAATATAAATAGAGGCGCGTTCGATTAATAATTCAAGATTAATTTGGCTAACTTTCGACGAGTTGAAACTTAAAACAAATTATATTTTTAGATATAATTTAATAGTTATATCGCTCACATTGACCGTGAAATACTTCAAGATTAAGATTAACTTGAAATGAATATTAGTCTAAAATTGAAACCAAATGAATGACTGATCCAAATATGTATATCAATTTTAAGTTATTGAAAGTTATCCAAACGAATAGAATTAGAAAAAAAACCAATTTATTCTGAGGAAAAAAGAAAAACAGTAAATTAAATAAAAAAGAACAATTAGGAGAAATATTTATGTTCACATTATTATTGACTTCATCTTCTAGGGTCCCTTCAATATTATGCTCTTATAATACATATATTGAATATTCAATAATAAAAAAAATAGAAAATGAAAAATTTATTAAATGGGTTGTTTTATATTCTCGTTCACCAGCATTTAAAATCAATATTCCTCTTAACAAATGTTTATTATATTCTTTATTATCAATCCAATAATAACTACGCATTATCCTAATTTATGTGAATATAACTTCAGATAAGCTAATATATCGTTTAGTTTATAAACATAATTACTTATTATATTTGTCCCAATGTTTATAAATATCGATATTTATTTATATGAATTTTGTTGTTGTTAAGACGTAATCTGTTATATTAGTATTCAATTTGTGATTTGTGAACAGGTATGGAAAATTTTTGGACTTATATTAAGTACTCTTACATTTATGTTTCAATATTATTTTCATTTTGTTTGTAAGCATAGAATATCAAATATCTAATAAATTTATCACGAAGTTTTTCACGGTTTTTTTGCGGTTTTTGGCTTCAGTTCAAATATGTATCTTATTCAAGTTTACCAAAACTCGATTGGCATACAGCGCGGATATTTTTTTGTGGTTTATTTAGTATTTGTGGTCTAACGATATTGTCATTTAGCTACCCATTAACTTATAAGCAATTGTTCCAACTATTTGTTGCATCTCCGGCCATATATGATTGAAAGTGTTTAATACATAGCAGGGCATAAAATAAGGAAAATTCATTACTGCAAAAGCAAATCCTGGCGAAACCGAAGGCGATTTTTTTTTCATTTACTAAGCCTAATTTGCTTTGAAATTGACACACTAAATAATATAACATATACTATCAATAGTTTCTATTTTGTTGTCATCATCATTACTGGATTTTATATGAAAAATTATTGATTACACAGTGAAACAATTTGGAAAAAAGTTGCTGTGAATCATACTTCATTAGTACAATTTAATAAGTTTTTTTAAATAAAAATTAATCGTAAAAACCGTTTTCCTCCATCACGTCCAGATTTTTTTTTTTTTTTTAGATTTTCCCATTTTTGGAATTTGGGGAAAATTGGCCCGTTTTTTTGTATTTATTTTTCTTTTTCTGAATCTCAGAATTGGATGGTCGATGTACCAAAAGACGCAGAATTTTTTTTAACAAAAATATACATACTGACGTTTTTTTAATATTTGGTTTTTTGTCTTGGGATCACATTTTCGTTTTTATTTTGTTTGTTTTTTTTTGTCCACTTTCTTACTTTCTTTTGGCTTTTTCTCAGGATTAAGTGATCATGACGGATGGTAATGATTGACCTACCGTTGAACTCAAAATCAAAATATCTTTAAAATATATGTATTTTTTGGTTTTTTGGTTCTATAATTTGCAAAACTATGTTAGAATTTCTTCAAAAATTCACTTTTACTTTTTTGACTACGATTTTAATTTAATTTTTATTCACGATTTTTGAAAGTAAAAATTATTCAAAATAAAGTTGCATTTCTAAAAAAGAACCACTATAATTAATATTAAAACATCACTTAATTTTCGGCTGTGTGTCGCATCACGTGAAAAATGACATTCGATTTCATAAGGAATGGATGAAAAAAAAACCTGAACGTGATGTGGGAAAACGGTTTTTACTATTATTATTTTTTAAAAAAAGACATCAAAATGTACTAATGAAGTATGATTCACAAAAGGGCTAATCCACTGTGTTATTTGTAGTGCAAATTTTGCAGTAATGAAATTACTGTTTTTCTTTGATATTTTAGCTTTATTTTGTAGTTCATTAAATGGAGACCCTTGTGAATTTTTTTTTGTCATACTCTACAATGATATGAAATTCATAAAATTCATACTATAAAAGGTATGAAAAGAGGTATAAAAAAGGTATTTAATGTATATATTAGAATACCATAATTATGGTATGAACGTGCCAATATATACCTTACATACCTTTTTTATACCTCTTTTCATACCTTTTATGGTATGAATTTTATGAATTTCATACCATTGTAGAGTACATTTTTTTTCACAAGGGGAATGAATTTCTATAAACTAAAGCTAGAATATTGAAGAAAAACGTTAGAAAATCTAGTATTTCATTACTACAAATTTCCAAATCAGTACTGCGAAATCTTAATCATTACTGCAAAAAAAGACAATTACTACAGCTTATTTTATGTCCTGATACATAGACCCCATATAATTTAAATGCACCCTAAATATGACTCAAATTTGTTACTAAATGCAACTTCTGTCGAATTGTATAGCAAAAAATTTATTTATATTTGGACGATGACTTAATTTAAATTAAATAAGCAATTATACCAAGCGAAGTAGCATTACAATAAAAAAAATAAATGTCAATTGTCCATGCAACTCAACAAAAATAATATAATTTCATAAATTTCATAAAAAAAATAAGCTATTTAATTTTTGATATAAAATGCGGGTATAAACTGTATAACCAAAATATTTTTTAAATGTTAATTTAAACACATATTATTAATACATAATAGTTTTAAATTGCTGGCCTTTTCATATAAATCAATTTACAAATAATGTATAATTGGTACAGGTTGGTATAGATCACAATCTGTTCAATGAAATAAGTTAAAAGTAGATTAGATCGTTTTGATAAAAATTGATAAGTTGCTTTAATCAGATCGCTTTTTTATTTATTTATTTTAATATTTTTGGTTTAAAAATATTTATAAGAGATACCTCGCATTAATTGTTAATTTAATAATACAGAAAATATTATGCGCGTATTTTCAAATATTTGGCTTATTATTTCCAACACCAGATTCAAAAACTCTAAACATATAGACATTTTCCCATACATGTGTGTGAAATTATTTGTTTTTGATATTTTTATACTAACATTTTTTATGGGGGTTTCGGAAGAAGTGACATTGTTTGGAGAAAAGTTGCGTCTTTGAAAATAAGTGGAAGTCTGTATTGGATGATTTTTCTGTGCGATGCACCGCCGTTCTCATTTGCAACCAATTAATGTGTTAATCCTATTCAAGGATAACCCTCTATAGTGTGTCCGTAGCATATGGCTTTGATAATAAAGTTTAGTTAGTTCAGTTATTATTAGCGGTATGTTTGCACAGACTTTTTTAGTCCAAAATATAATCAATGCGATATATATTAAACCATAAGCCTAATATTTAAGTTTTAAATCTGATTTAAATCATCTGTAAGTATATATTCATTAGAGTGGTCCAAAAAATATATGAAAATATTATTTTTCAAGCAAAATGTGAAAATTTTATGCCAAACATGTCTTTAATACATATAAGAATATTATCCAATCACTCCTTCATTTTTTTTTTTTTAAAATGAGGTGGAAAAAGTGATCGGATATTTTTTTTTATGTACTAAAGAAATGATTGGCATACAATTTTACAACGTTAATTTTTATTTTTAACTTAGATTGCGACGTAAAAAGTTATGAGCGAAATGCGGTAGAATTGCCTATTTCAAGCATATTTTTAAACGACAATTACAGTGGCTCAGAATGGTCAAAACTTGTACCATCAAGGCAGAAAATGTGTATTTTAAAATTTTATGAAATACGTATTTATTTTTTCGCCACCAATTTGCTGTACAAACAAATTGCTAAGAAAAACATGTTTTGACCCCAATTTTATCAATTTTGAGGCCCGGTAGCACTAACCAGTTATCATTTGAGTAAATCAGTTTTATTATTTTTCTTACTTTTTTTCAATTTCCTAACATAATCTGTACAGTTTGATTCATAACTTTAAAAAATTGTTTTTTGGACCACCCTAATATACATAAATGATTTGAATCTGTACTATTCTACTATTTATATTTAGTAGTTAAATTTGCAGTCAAAAGCATAAAAACATCAATCACAAAACCTCATCAGCTTGAACGCGAGATGAAGTGTGTATCTATATGTTTTTATAAAAGAAAAGCTCTTGAGTCTAGTATTCAGTTTACTTGTAAGAAACATTACAAAAAGATACAGGACCTAAACAAAATAAGAGATTGTTTCAAAAATGTTACATTAATGTCATGTTAGCATTTCGCTGAGAATGGTTGGACAATTATTAGCGAAATGCTAACAGAATGTAAGCCGCATTAATGTGATATTAACTTAGCATTCCTGTACCTTTTTATAATTATTTTATAATTTTTTCTGATTTTCTTTGGATTTAGTAAATGGATTGAAACTATAAAACCTATACATTTTCAAGGGGCACAGATTCTCCGTCTACTGTGTGGTCGATGGTCAATATTCGTGCACTAAATTTTGTGAAACAAACTAGAAGCAGTAAAAATAAAGTAGTGGACTAATTAGTTAGCAACTTGTTTCTTAATGTTTTCACAATTGAAGTGAATACTGGACTTTACGTTTGAAAAAACCCAAAGAAATATGCTATTAGTATAAAAACTTTATCGATAAGCCACAATATGAAAAAGTCCAAAAATGCAAAATACTCTGGGTATTTTAAACATAGTTCATTGTCTTAATAATTTTTATCATTCTTAAATATAATTTATTTAATTATTCCATTTACTCAATTTGCACCTATAATTACATCTTGGTGTCAAAAACCCTCATGTGCGATTCTTATAAAGTTCAAAATTTGATCAACTGAAAACAAAAATAATGAATCATTAATAGTATTAGAGAGAAGAGTTCTTTCAGAGAAAAGGTCTTACACGCCACATTTTAATAATTAAACATTCTTTATTTAATTAAAAAAAAAAAATTGAAAAGAGAAAGAAACGTAACAATCATTAAAGGCTACGCACCAACTTGTTGATTATACTCCTTCAATTTATAAATTTACATGTCGATTACTTTTTCGAAGAAACAATACAATTTTTTTAAGTATTTGGCTATTTAATAATTTGATTTTTTTTAACTTTCCATAATGGTTTAAATAAATTGTGAAAACATTTGATTAAAAAGTTCCAGTCAGCATAATTTTTTGCGGGCCAACGTAGAGAAACATCGCATCCTTATTCATTTAATAATTAAACCCAAAAAAAAAAATCGAGATTAATGATCATTTTAATTAAATATTCTGAAATAAAAAACCAAAAAAAAATAAAACTGTGATAATTTTATAAATGAAAAGCATATAATTTTGTTGTTCACAATTACACACACAGCCACAAATATAATTACAAGCAAATATAATAAATTTTCTATTAGATTTTACTGCAATTTTTAATATTTACGCCAGAATGATTTATAAATAAATGCCTTCCATAATTATATTTAATTTATTTTCTGTCCATTTTAAACCATTACAACAATATATTCCAAATACAGAAAAAAAAAAAGTTTAATATTTTCCATTTTTTTAAAAAAAAAAAAAACGAGAAAAATAAATAACCAAAAACGAATGAAAAAAAAAAAGAAAAATCATGATTGACTATGAACGAAAAATAAATATATAATATGCCCACTCCCAAAAAAAAAAAAAAAACATTGCATTACAAAAATGCAATTCGAAAAATAGCAATGGCTAAATAAACACAGCAGCAATACAAGATTTTCAAATAACCAAAAAATGTTATAGGTATATTATTTAGATATAAATATTGCATTATACGATTATATGCGCTATAATGCGGTAATAAATAAAAATTAAACAAAAAAAAAAAAAAATGCATTTTTAATACACCAGCGCCGAGTTACATACAATTTTATATTATTAAAAATATAAAAATATATATACAGAAAAAAGTAACCAGCTCAAATACCTATATATACCTCTACTCTACTCTCATATTGCAAGTCCAAAAACCGAATAAAAAAAAAAATTGTTTCATTATAAAAATTATATTTTGGGCATGTACATGTATTTTTGTTCATGTAAACCGATGATAATCGTTTGGTTAACTCAACTTAACTCAACCCATTGCAATTTTTTTTCGGGTTTAGAGTTTGCTAGATTGTGCATATAATTTTTTTTTTTTTTTTTTTATTTTATACATTTATTTAGTCCACGCCAACAACAACAACAACTAATATTATAGAACATCCAGTGTCGTTTCTATATATCCATAAATATATTATATATAACACATATATAGATATAAAATCTCCAGCTTGCTTGTTTATAATATGTAATATCAACCAAAAATAAAAATGTGTGTATATTGTATAGGCCGCGCATTGCATTAATATCGTATACATACGAGTATGTGCAAAAATTAAAAAAAAAAAAAAAACGTTTTTTTTTTATTATTTTTCATTTTGTTAAAATGTAGGCATTATATTTTTGTGTAAATGTATTACATTTTTTGGCGGTTTAATAATGTGTGCGTTCAAAATGTTATATTTTTTTTTCGGGGCTTTGCGCTTTGCTTCTGAACTGTGTGGATGGATGAATATTTTTCTATATATTTGATGGTTTTTTTTTCGGGTTACATATATTTATATATATGTTATATACCTATATGTTATATATAGATGGAATAATATGCATGTAATAATGCAATCGTGTATATATAGAATATGCATATGTGCACACACGCATTCGTGTACATAAAAAAGAAAAAAACAAACAGCAACCAAATATAATGTGTATATAGTTTTGTGTGTGCGTTTTTTTTATTATTATTATTATTATTATTATTATTTTATATTTTAAAAACGGGCTTACATTACCCACCACTAGAGATGTATGTAGAACAAAAACAAAAACCAATTGGGTTTTGAACGAAACAAAAATATACTGAAATACTGATATATATATATATAGAATTTATATTAACCAAATTTCAATGCGTATTAGAGTTTCATTTGTGCATATTACTCGTTCCGTTATATATATATATAGAGAAAAATAAAATAAAAAATACGTATCAAATAATAAAAAATATATATAATATGCGGTATTGTATGTATTGGGATGGATAATATAATATATGGGAAAGCATCATAGGGAATAAAACTAAACTATGTTATACAGAGAGAGGCAAACACATTGGCACATTAATGATGATGGTGTTTTTAGGCTATGAAAATTTTTCGTTTATTTATTTATTTTCATTTTTTTTTTCTTTTTTTTATTATTTTTATATAAGTATATTCGAAAATATTAAATGCACACACAAAAAAAAAAAAAAACAAAAAATAAAATTTATATAAATGTGTGTAACTAATATAGAAAAAATATTTGTAATAATAAATATATAATGATGTTGTGTTGAGATGTATAGTGGCTGTGTTGAATTGTGTATACTACCAAAAAGTTTATGTATATACATAAATAAAAATGAAAATAAAAAGAAAAAACAGAAAAAATATATTGCGGTGGGGCGAGGGACACTTTTAGGACCAAGTGTATAGAGAGGGGCCGAAAATAACCGAATTGCACAGCACCAATATTTTATAATATATCAAAGTATTTTTTTTTTTTTTTTTATATTTTTTTGTTTATACATATATTTTTATATTTATATAACAGACAGAGGCTTGCAACTCTGCATCATTCATTCGCAAAAAAAAATATTGCCGAAAATTATTTGATAGTGTTTTAGACTATAAGAAGTGAGCTTTTGGACAGGTCGTTCATAGTGAATCGCTCTTAAACATTTCAAATTTTAAAACAACAAATTTTTAATATTACTTTTCAAATAAAATAATTATTCTGAAATCAACAAAATATAAATAAAAAAAAACAAAACAAAATAATAATAATCTTTTATAGAAAATTTTCTAAAAGTAAAGAAAAAAAAAACATTACATTCAGTTTTAACTGAACTTTTTTTCTTTCAAATAATTGTAAAAAAAAGCAAACAAAAAAAGTGATTGTTGGAAAAACATTTGCGGAGGAATTTTTCCAAACATTTATAATCTCAATTTTTAACGTTATTCGCGTTAAGGCCTTATTTTTATCGTTTATTTGATTCATTTATAAATATAATTAGTTAGTAAAATTTGGTGCTACTTTCTTTTTTTTGTTGCGTTGATTTTCTCTCGTTCAAATTAGAAAGTGAATTTTTGACTATTAATATTTGTTTATGGTTTTACTGTTTTATGGTTTTGAATCCTGGAAAATCATTTGAGAACACACACAGTTTTTTAGAGTGCAATTATTTTTGTTTTTATTTGAAATTTTATGTGATTAAAATAAAAATAGAAGAAAAAAAATGGATTTTGTGCAAATTTAATTTAATCAAGTGACTGATTTTTAATTTTATTGAAAATATTTTAAATACTGGTAAAAAAAAATTATAGACAAATAAAAGCAATTTTTAAGATTTTGTGACTGTAAAGAAAATAAAAAAAAAATATTATAAATAGTGTTAGTGGATGTGTGTCTTTGACTTTTGAATAAGAAGTTTTTACACAATATTTGAAATAACCGGCGCAAAGCGTCGGAAGAACGTTTTTCTCTGGGAACTAAACAATTAAAAGGTAAGCACAGTTTTTTTTGTTGTTGTTGTTGTTTTTAATTAAAATTTAAAAAAATAATAAATTATTTATAAGCTAAAGATTTAAAATTCAGAATTATTCTAATAAATGTTACGCAGATAATTTAATTTAAGTGTTGCATTTATCTCTTAAATATATCGATCGAAAGCACTTATAAATTATTGTTAAATAAATATTTTTAATTTTATTTTTTATTTTCTTCAATTTAATGAAGCCATTCTGCCATTTGATTTAAATAAATTAATTAATAAATATTGAACATTTTCACTACTGTCAATAACAAAATCATAGGTATTACGCGTGGTATTCCATCAGTTTTATAGATTTTCCATTAGTATAATAATATCGTCATCGTGGTATATATATTATATGCCCCAGTCATGAAAATTGTGTCAATGTCTAACCGTCTATCATTTTTGTTGTATGCAGACATATAACTTTGATATTATAATGCACAATATAAAATATATATATATGTAGATGAATATCACGTCAGCCAGACACATTTCACAACACAAACTTGACTTTCTCCACATTTTCCCATAAAACATTTTCTTTTTTTTTTCTGTTTTTCGTCTATATAATAATAATATATATATTTATATATACCCTCTATCCATCGTTCTGTGCATATTCCAACAAAATCCATCTATACAATATAAATTGTGAAATGAGTAAAACTCTTATACTTGTCGGTTTTCGTTTATATATGTTTGTGAAAATGTTTTACCAAAAAAGGACTTGAACCGACAGAAAATAAAAAAAAAAATAAAGGAAAAAAAAAACAAGAGAATCAGAACCATCAGGATAAAAACAACGTGCCCACCAGAGGTATGTATATATAATATTAATACACGTCACCATCAACATTCAGTTTTTCCATTTTGTAACCATTTATATAAAATGTGTGTATATATATAGTGAAAAGTTCATATTGTACAATATATTATATATATAGAGAGAGAGATGTGTGTGTACATTTTACCTAAAAACCAAACACAGCCAGACGCCACTTGTTGAATCCCGATTTCGAAATGTTGATGATACCGTTTTATTTTCTCCTTTTTCACATTTTTTTTTTTTTACTTTTTGGTTATTGCATTTTGGCGATACGTACACGACAAATAATAATGTATGTTTATACGTTCTATGAATGGAAAATTTGTTTTTTTTTTTTTTAGAAAAAGAAAAAGAAAAACAAGAAAATATAAAATTGGTGATGGTTTCATTTTATTGTATTTGTTGTATGTACGATTTAACTAAATCAACATGATGATCGTTTTTTTTTTTTTTTTGTTCTAGTGAAGCTACGGGTAAATAGTTTTTTTCTATCTGTATTTCCTTTAAATTCGAAATAATTTTTTTTAAAAAAAAAACCTCACACACAGTAGAATAGAGAGTTAGTTCATGAAATGAGCGTTTCATTTCGTAATATATTATAATCAAATTGATTGTGTGAGCTGCGCTGCATGAATATATTAAATGCATTTTTTTTTCATATTACCATTTTTATGCATGCAGGCTTTTTTTCTCCGTAATTGCATCAAAACATTCCTAAATGGAAAACTTAATTTATTGAATTTGTTATTTATTAAATTGTAGATTTGTGTGTAGCAAATCATTTTCGGTTATTTTGTAGGAAATAAAAAAATAAGTACAGAGAGTATCGATATACGAGTTCAGGGCAGTGAGTTTTTCTGTTTCAAATGTTTTTAGTTAAATTCATATTTTTTTTTTTATTTCGAGGCAAATTGTATTTTAATTAAATTATTTTTGATAAAAAAAAGCTAATACAATCTTTTTTTTTTGGTTTGCCTCTCATTAATTAGTTGTGTTTTGTAGAATATATGTTATTTTATTATTTTCTGTTTGTTTTAATATAATGTTTTTCTTTCTCGCAATATGCAACTGTTTAAATAAATGGCGAGACATTGGTTTGCAAACTTTATTTATTACAAAATGTGGACAGAACGAAGAGCTTACTTATTTTTTTATTATTACTTACTTACATTACTTACTTACATGTGTAAAAGTTTATCATTGTCTGCCTGCCTTTTTGTAGAATGTATGTTAAAGAAGATTAACATACATTTAATTGTTGTTCATAATTGTTATCATTATCATAAAAAAAAAAACAAAAACAACAAATTTATTTGAATAATAATTAAGTTAAATAATTTTTATTTTAATGAGACTCTGTGTGTTTGTGTATTGTGTGTGAAGATAGAATTTGTTCCAAAGCAATAAATGACTAAGACGAAATCAAATACAATCAAATAAGAATATTGATTATTTGCTCGTTTTTTTTTTTTTTGTTCTCCAATGAAATTCATATTATGTGTACGTGGTCGATTTAGGTCTAAAAATGGCATGTTTGCAATAAAAATATTTATTTACATATATAGTCGTCCAGCCTTTGTTAGAATGTATCAACAATATTTTGATTGAGATGTATTTAGGATTTAATGAAATAGAAAAATATGTGATGATTTCCTCTAAAATCAAGGAATTGTAAGAGTACAAAAGGTCCCAATCACCAATTCAAGGGCCTGAGGGGAACAACGAAGTAATGCCACATTTAGATTTTACTGACATTTTAGCTCATAGCTCTTAAACCGTAATAGCTATAACTTTTTATTGTTCTTGATATTTGTTCATCTAAGCTTTGGCCACAAAAGTCTAGACAATCAAAAACTTGTAACTGTGACGGTTTAAGAGGCTATGTCAAAAATGACAGTAAAATCTAATTGTGGCTTAGTTTGTTGTTCCCCCAATGCAACCAAAATATCAATTTTAGCATCGAATTCATTGAATATATATGCAAAAAATCGTTTTTCATTTTTTAAATACAGTTCTTTTTTCATTGTCATTTGCCAAATGGTTGAAACATATCAAAAAGCGTCGATTACTGTGAGACCAAGAAGATTTTTCGCTACTGTAAATTAGAGATAAACTACGATTTGAAAGATCATTATTTTAATGAATGTGGCCAATGTCAACAATAACTCCATAAATCAAAGTTGTTTATTTTTAGCAAACGAAAAAAAAAAATAACACAATACGATTGTTATCACAAATTATTTATAAAATTCTAATAAAAAAAAAAAATCATTTATATACAAATATTTTCATTTTGAATAAATAAAAAAAAACTGAAAAAGAAAAATATTATTTTTAGAAGGTCAGAAAAATTAATTAAAAGTCATTTCGTGTTAAAATTCTCTATAATCTAAAATTGCAATTACCTTGTTCACAAAAAAAAATAAAATAAAAAGGTGGGTTGCTGGCAATACAAAATAAAAAACGAGAGAAATAAATAATAAAAAAAAAAAAAACAAGAAAGAATGATTTGAATTTTAAATTGAGGGGCCCGCAGACAGGATATTTGGTTTGTGATTTTCAAATAAAAATCTACGTGTGACAGCGGTGTTTGCCTAGACACCATATGAAAGTGAAAAAAAAAATTGAAATGAAATAAATATATTTTACAAGTTTAAATACAACATTTTGCGGCGCTCATCATCAACCAAACTATAAAATTAATAATTCGAAACTTTTACATTACTACCAGAAAATATATCGAGGTTTTATTTTATATCAAACACAAACTCTGACTAATAATAAATAAAAAAAAGAAGAAGAAAAACAAAAAAAAACGACTTTTCTTTTTTTTTTTACTTTTCCAAAAGAAAATCAATATGGCGATATAAGGATTACTGAGTTACATACAACATATATTATATAAAATGATGGTATATTTGGTCCGGTAACATTAAAATCCATACACAGTTGTTTTTTTTCTTCTTCTTCTTATTGATCTTCTTTTGCTTCGCATGTTCATCTTCTGAAAACTAGATTTATAGGACATTTATTATTAAAAAGCCGGCAAATATTATAGTCCAAGTCCTTGTAGAATAAACTAAAACACACAACTACACACACACACACACACATATCTCTCTTCTTTCTTACTATTTTTTTTGTCTTGCTGTGTGCTTCGATTATTTTTCTTTTTGTTCGCTTTTCTTTTTGGGATAAATCCACATATGTATATATAAATTTCCGCCCATTGCGAACTGATCCCATTTATACTCCACATATCAGCACTATTTTATAGAAAATAATATTCGAACGCAATGATTATAATATATTTTCTATTCGAATGCTTTTCTTGTAACATATTAGTACTCGCATATACAATACCCCAGAAATAAAAGAAGAAAATAAAAACACTAGAGCCATTCAATATCAAAGTTAGATAGATATCTTTAAACCATTATATACTAATAATATCATCAATATATCAGCATCAATACGTATATATTTTGAATTATATATATATATATATATGAAATGAAATGCCGAATTACATACAGTAGTGTAAAGCTTCTTCTTTTTCGCTATTTCAATTCTATCAAATATTTAAGGGTTCGAAAATTCTGTTAAGAAAATATTTCTAGTATTTTTGTTTGTTTGTTAAATAAGCGTATATGAGCGTGCGTATATTTTCCATTTTCAATGGAAAATTCGTTGCATTGTTAACATATGTAATAAAATATCCCATTCGGAAATGATATCGAAAGCGAACAAAATATTCTCGTTGAATTTAATAATTGTAGAAAAATAGAGGTGATTAGACGGGAAAAGTAGGTATATGTCGCGTTGTCCATTTAGAAAAACAAATTGATAAAACTTTTGGTTAGTTTTATTTCAGCGAATTATATTATTTATTATTTCAATTATATGCTTTACCAAATTGCATACAAACACAAAACACCATCAGTCACACCAAAATACATATAATTGTCGATAAATCATCGTTAATCGTTATTTATAGTATGCGATGGGTTATTATGTGCGAGCGGTTCGATCATCACCAAAAAAAATCGAATATATATGTTGCTTTTGTTTGTTTGTTTGTTCTTTTTCAAATAAATTT